>JAKGGE010000339.1:0-20000 GCA_023748175.1 Hoolock leuconedys | reverse complement strand
CAAGCTGGAGTACAGTGGCACAATCATGGCTCACTGTATCCTTGAACTCCTGGGTTCAAGTGATCCTCCTGCCTCAGCCTCCTGAGTAGCTGGGACTACAGGCACATGCCACCACACCCAACTAATTTTTTTTAGAGACAGCATCTCACTATGTTGCACAGCCCGGTCTTGAACTCAAGGCCTCAAGCAGTCCTCCCACATGGGCCTTCCAAAGTGCTGGGATTACAAGCATAAGCTACTGCACCAGGCCTACTCTCCCTTATTTAGTGAAAACACAATAATCAGTAATAAGCTACACTGCACTCTAGCCTGGGCGACAGAGCAAGACTCTGTCACAAAAAATAATAATAATAATAAGCTATAAAGAAAACATATAAATCTTATATTAGAAAAAATTTTAGACTTTTCGAAGTGCTTCACATTCATATTCTATCACACCATTGCAAAATGTCCTAACAGTAAGTGACAAATCCAAAATTACAAAAGGAGTTGATCAGATCTGAAACCTGATTCAAAAAACATGTTTGCTCTATCGGAGGAAATATAAATATGTATAAAGTCCTTCTTTGTGCTAATTTCCTTACTCATTCCTAGTTAAAATATCACTTATCAGACCTAGGCTATTACAAACACGGAAGTAAAATTCAGTAAAACAAAGCCAAAAGTACCACTTTTTTTATTTAGCCAGTCTACCCTTCAACCAGGAATCATATGAAAAACATTCCATCAATGTTCTGTGTGTTTAAGACTGTGCTGGGCACTGGGGTGACTAGAAGAGAATTCAAATAGGGTTCTTTGCTTTTCAGAAAGTATACACTCCATTTGATAAAAAGACAAGAAAAAAAGAAAACAAAGCCAAGCTGTGTTCAACCAATCCTCAGAAGTGAGATAGCAGAGTTTAGTCTGAAACAACCTCATGGGAAAAAAAAAAAATGAAGTCTGAGCTGAATATTGAAGGATGGACAGGAATTAGAAAAGCACAAAGGAGGAATTAAAGCATTCAGACAGGGACTGGCAGAAATAAAGACCAAGAAGTGGGAAGAAGCATGATACATACAGAAGAGACTGGGGTGACCTGCCTGGAACATAGGTGCATGCAGAGGCATAATGGGAAAGAGTTTGGTAAATTAAGTGGGGTCAGCTTCCAATAGACTGCTGGGTCACAGAGACATGCTTTTAGAATATTAAAATCATCGAATATTTAAACTTGAAAGAATCTAAAAGATTTTCTACCTATTTCTTTTTCAACAGATGAGGAAATCAAGGATCTATAGGAAAGCTAATGGCTAGGATAGGGACAAAGGCAGTGGATAGCAGAACAAAACTAAGACCCCTGCTAAGGAACTCCAATTCAGTAGAAAAGTATTGTGTCTTGGGAACTGGAAGAGATTGGTTTCCGGGGGGAGTGGAGTATCACAGTGGCATTACAACTAAGCAATGACCACTCTGTTTTGCCAGAAGTAATCACTTTCAAGAAAACAGCAATCAAGAAGGAAAGCAGAGGCAGGAGCTACTTTTCAGAGTTACAAAGGAAATGGGTGGATAAACAGCAGAGGCAGCGAGTATCTGGCAACAACAACAACAAAAAAGACTGGTCCACAGAGAGAGAGCTGCAGAACCAAGTAAACGTCTGATTTCCAAGAGAAAGGAAATCTTAGCCTGAAAAGTGCAAAGAAAGCAGCCAACATAAAGACTAAATTAGTTCCCAGACAGATAAGGTGGAAAGTGTAAGAGGGTGCAGAGAACTGAGGAACAGCTGGAAGAAATCTTTCTAAAGGATGAATTCCGGGCCCGGCACGGTGGCTCATGCCTGTAATCCCAGCACTTTGGGAGGTCAAGGCAGGTGGATCACGACATCAAGAAATTCAGACCCATCCTCGCTAACACGGTGAAACCCCATCTCTACTAAAAATACAAAATTAGCTGGCGTGGTGGCATGCACCTGTAGTCCCAGCTACTTGGGAGGCTGAGGCAAGAGAATCGCTTGAACCCGGGAGGCAGACGTTGCAGTGAGCTGAGATAGCGCCACTGCACTCCAGCCTGGGCGACAGAGCGAGACTCCATCTCAAAAAAAATAAATAAAAATTTAAAATAATAATAATAAATTTAAAAATTCCAAAGCAAACAATAAGCATTATTATGCTCGCTTCAGCACCACATATACTAAAATTGGAAGAATAAGCATTATTTCTCACTCACCATAAAGAATTCGTCACCATAAAAAGAGTACTCATTTTCAACTATTATAAGGCATTATAAAAATTACAGACCAGGCTTGAAGAATGAGGCTAGGAGATATTTTTTAAATCCAAAATTACAAAAGGAGTTGATCAGATCTGAAACCTGATTCAAAAAACATGTTTGCTCTATCGAGGAAATATAAATATGTATAAAGTCCTTCTTGTGCTAATTTCCTTACTCATTCCTAGTTAAAATATCACTTATCAGACCTAGGCTATTACAAACACGGAAGTAAAATTCAGTAAAACAAAGCCAAGCTGTGTTCAACCAATCCTCAGAAGTGAGAAGAAGTGAGATAGCAGAGTTTAGTCTGAAACAAACTCATGGGAAAAAAAAAAAATGAAGTCTGAGCTGAATATTGAAGGATGGACAGGAATTAGAAAAGCACAAAGGAGGAATTAAAGCATTCAGACAGGGACTGGCAGAAATAAAGACCACGAAGTGGGAAGAAGCATGATACATACAGAAGAGACTGAGGTGACCTGCCTGGAACATAGGTGCATGCAGAGGCATAATGGGAAAGAGTTTGGTAAATTAAGTGGGGTCAGCTCCCAATAGACTGCTGGGTCACAGAGACATGCTGTTAGAATATTAAAATCATCGATTATTTAAACTTGAAGGAATCTAAAAGATTTTCTAGCTATTTCTTTTTCAACAGATGAGGAAATTAAGGATCTATAGGAAAGCTAATGGCTAGGATAGGGACAAAGGCAGTGAATAGCAGAACAAAACTAAGACCCCCGCTAAGGAACTCCAGTTCAGTAGAAAAGTATTGTGTCTTGGGAACTGGAAGAGATTGGTTTCCGGGGGGGAGTGGAATATCACAGTGGCATTACAACTAAGCAATGACCACTATGTTTTGCCAGAAGTAATCACTTTCAAGAAAACAGCAATCAAGAAGGAAAGCAGAGGCAGGAGCTACTTTTCAGAGTTATAAAGGAAATGGGTGGATAAACAGCAGAGGCGGCGAGTATCTGGCAACAACAACAACAAAAAAGACTGGTCCACAGAGAGAGAGCTGCAGAACCAAGTAAACGTCTGATTTCCACGAGAAAGGAAATCTTAGCCTGAAAAGTGCAAAGAAAGCAGCCAACATAAAGACTAAATTAGTTCCCAGACAGATAAGGTGGAAAGTGTAAGAGGGTGCAGAGAACTGAGGAACAGCTGGAAGAAATCTTTCTAAAGGGTGAATTCGGCCAGGCACGGTGGCTCATGCCTGTAATCCCAGCACTTTGGGAGGCTGAGGCAAGAGAATCGCTTGAACCCGGGAGGCAGAGGTTGCAGTTAGCTGAGATCTCACCATTGCACTCCAGCCTGGGCGACAGAGCCGAGACTCCATCTCAAAAAAATAAATAAATAAATAAATAAATAAATAAATAAATAAATAAATAAATAAATAAATAAATAAATAAATAAATAAATAAATAAATAAATAAATAAATAAATAAATAAATAAATAAATAAATAAATAAAAATTTAAAATAATAATAATAAATTTAAAAATTCCAAAGCAAACAATAAGCATTATTATGCTCGCTTCAGCACCACATATACTAAAATTGGAAGAATAAGCATTATTTCTCACTCACCATAAAGAATTCATCACCATAAAAAGAGTACTCATTTTCAACTATTATAAGGCATTATAAAAATTACAGACCAGGCTTGAAGAATGAGGCTAGGAGATATTTTTTAAATCCAAAAAGCTTCAGAGTTTTTCAATTCTTTTTTTTTTTTTTTAAGTTCAAATATCCATAGTTTTCCCATACTTCCTTTCAGAAATAAAGCTCTACAGGAACCAGTGGGGCATACAGAACTAGGTGAGATACACAGAAGGTTCTAATTTGCTTAGAAACTCGGTTAATGAACCACAATTAAAAGCTACACATGGCCGGGCGTGGTGGCTCATGCCTGTAATCCCAGCAATTTGGGAGGCCAAGGCAGGTGGATCACCTGAAGCCAGGAGTTTGAGACCAGCCTGGCCAACACGGTGAAACCCCCGTCTCTACTAAAAATACAAAAATTAGCCAGGCGTGGTGGTGGGCACCTGTAATCCCAGCTACTTGGGAGGCTGAGGCAGGAGAACGGCTTGAACCCAGGAGGCAGAGGTTGCAGTTAGCTGAGATCTCACCATTGCACTCCAGCCCAGAGACAAGAGCCAACTCTGTCTCCAAAAAAATAAAAAAAAAAAATTTTTTTTTTTTTTTTTTTTTTTTTTTTTTTTTTTTTTTTTTTTTTTTTTTTTTTTTTTTTTTTTTTTTTTTTTTTTTTTTTTTTTTTTTTTTTTTTTTTTTTTTTTTTTTTTTTTTTTTTTTTTTTTTTTTTTTTTTTTTTTTTTTTTTTTTTTTTTTTTTTTTTTTTTTTTTTTTTTTTTTTTAAGTTCAAATATCCATAGTTTTCCCATACTTCCTTTCAGAAATGTAGCTCTACAGGAACCAGTGGGGCATACAGAACTAGGTGAGACACACAGAAGGTTCTAATTTGCTTAGACACTGGGTTAATGAACCACAATTAAAAGCTACACATGGCCAGGCATGGTGGCTCACGCCTGTAATCCCAGCCCTTTGGGAGGTCAAGGCAGGTGGATCACCTGAAGCCAGGAGTTTGAGACCAGCCTGGCCAACACGGTGAAACCCCATCTCTACTAAAAAATCCAAATAATTATCTAAGAGTGGTGGCATGCCTTGCACCTGTAATCCCAGCTACTTGGGAGGCTGAGGCATGAGAATCTGTTGGACCCAGGAGGCAGAGGTTGCAGTTAGCTGAGATCTCACCATTGCACTCCAGCCTAGGCAAGAATCATGAAACTCTGTCTCAAAAAATAAATAAATAAATAAATAAATAAATAAATAAATAAATAAATAAATAAATAAATAAATAAATAAATAAATAAATAAATAAATAAATAAATAAATAAATAAATAAATAAATAAATAAATAAATAAATAAATAAATAAATAAATAAATAAATAAATAAATAAATAAATAAATAAATAAATAAATAAATAAATAAATAAATAAATAAATAAATAAATAAATAAATAAATAAATAAATAAATAAATAAATAAATAAATAAATAAATAAATAAATAAATAAATAAATAAATAAAAATTTAAAATAATAATAATAAATTTAAAAATTCCAAAGCAAACAATAAGCATTATTATGCTCGCTTCAGCACCACATATACTAAAATTGGAAGAATAAGCATTATTTCTCACTCACCATAAAGAATTCGTCACCATAAAAAGAGTACTCATTTTCAACTATTATAAGGCATTATAAAAATTACAGACCAGGCTTGAAGAATGAGGCTAGGAGATATTTTTTAAATCCAAAAAGCTTCAGAGTTTTGCAAATCTATTTGTCTAATCAGTATGTGGTTTGTAATTTTGAAGATACTTGCCAATCATTTTATACTGTGAATCTCTCACCGCATATTCAAAGTACATTCAGATGAACACTCAATGTATGAGAACAACAAATATGCTACTATAACCTCTAAAATCAGAGTTTATTCTACAACATGTTCTTTAAATGGGGTTTTTTGGCTTTTATGTACTGCTTTTGCTTGATCGGATATGGAAAATATAATTGCTTTAAATGAACGTATTTACAACAAATCATTTTGGGATGGAGTTCTTTTCAATTCTTTTTTTTTTTTTAAGTTCAAATATCCATAGTTTTCCCATACTTCCTTTCAGAAATAAAGCTCTACAGGAACCAGTGGGGCATACAGAACTAGGTGAGATACACAGAAGGTTCTAATTTGCTTAGAAACTCGGTTAATGAACCACAATTAAAAGCTACACATGGCCAGGCATGGTGGCTCACGCCTGTAATCCCAGCACTTTGGGAGGTCAAGGCAGGTGGATCACGACATCAAGAAATTCAGACCCATCCTGGCTAACACGGTGAAACCCCATCTCTACTAAAAAAAAAAAATAAATAAATAAATAAATAAATAAATAAATAAATAAATAAATAAATAAATAAATAAATAAATAAATAAATAAATAAATAAATAAATAAATAAATAAATAAATAAATAAATAAATAAATAAATAAATAAATAAATAAATAAATAAATAAATAAATAAATAAATAAAAATTTAAAATAATAATAATAATAAATTTAAAAACTCCAAAGCAAACAATAAGCATTATTATGCTCGCTTCAGCACCACATATACTAAAATTGGAAGAATAAGCATTATTTCTCACTCACCATAAAGAATTCGTCACCATAAAAAGAGTACTCATTTTCAACTATTATAAGGCATTATAAAAATTACAGACCAGGCTTGAAGAATGAGGCTAGGAGATATTTTTTAAATCCAAAAAGCTTCAGAGTTTTGCAAATCTATTTGTCTAATCAGTATGTGGTTTGTAATTTCGAAGATACTTGCCAATCATTTTATACTGTGAATCTCTCACCGCATATTCAAAGTACATTCAGATGAACACTCAATGTATGAGAACAACAAATATGCTACTATAACCTCTAAAATCAGAGTTTATTCTATAACATGTTCTTTAAATGAGGTTTTTTGGCTTTTATGTACTGCTTTTGCTTGATCGGATATGGAAAATATAATTGCTTTAAATGAACGTATTTACAACAAATCATTTTGGGATGGAGTTCTTTTTAATTCTTTTTTTTTTTTTTAAGTTCAAATATCCATAGTTTTCCCATACTTCCTTTCAGAAATGAAGCTCTACAGGAACCAGTGGGGCATACAGAACTAGGTGAGACACACAGAAGGTTCTAATTTGCTTAGACACTGGGTTAATGAACCACAATTAAAAGCTACACATGGCCAGGCATGGTGGCTCACGCCTGTAATCCCAGCCCTTTGGGAGGCCAAGGCAGGTGGATCACCTGAAGCCAGGAGTTCGAGACCAGCCTGGCCAACACGGTGAAACCCCCGTCTCTACTAAAAATACAAAAATTAGCCAGGCGTGGTGGTGGACACCTGTAATCCCAGCTACTCGGGACGCTGAGGCCGGAGAACGGCTTGAACCCGGGAGGCAGAGGTTGCAGTTAGCTGAGATCTCACCATTGCACTCCAGCCTGGGAGACAAGAGCGAAAATCTGTCTCAAAAAAATAAAAGCTACACGCCTACAATTTGTCAGTTTCAATTAGAAGCTTGCTATTTGGCACCACAAAGGCAGGTTAAGGAGACATGTAAGATTTAACTGATAACATTCAGCTTTCTGGCTGTCCAACTGTGCAACTGTCATTTCCCTAACCAACGAGGTGATTACTTCTAAAATTGGTAATACTCATTCAACTTAGACCCTAAATACTAGGTTTAGCTGCAGTATTATCAGGTTAAGGAATTTTATATTACCCACAAGAATGTGAGTTCAAAATGTCAATATGGCACACATCCACTTCTTTTAACTGAGTCTACTGCACTAAGTTGCTAAGCGATACCCATCAGAGTGCAATGTCTGTAATCAGCAGTGGCTAGAAATGCATTTCTGCTTTAATCACACCGAATATTAGAAATCCAACCAAAACAGCAATCATAAACAGAGTTGCCATCTTTAGACATGCACATGCTCCCTGGGGGCATAAGTGGTCCAACATGCAAACTCTTAGCTGTAATAAGGAAAAGCTTAACTCCCCCTGGGCCCAGTAAAGCAAAGTACAGATAATATAATCCAAAATTCAAAAGTTTTATCAACAGTTGAAACTATTAAGATTTTTTTTTTTTTGAGATGGAGTCTCGCTCTGTCACCCAGGCTGGAGTGCAGTGGCACGATCTCGGCTCACTGCAAGCTCCACCTCCCAGGTTCAGGCCATTCTCCTGCCTCAGCCTCCCAAGTAGCTGGGACTACAGGCACCCGCCACCACGCCCAGCTAATTTTTGTATTTTTAGTAGAGACAGGGTTTCACTGTGTTAGCCAGGATGTATCCTCGGGACCTTGACCCTGCTGATCTCACCCTCAGCCTCCCAAAGTACAGGTTCGCCATGCCGGCCAACTCTTAAAATTCTTATACAACTCTCTCTCAGTACATGCAGGGCTTTTTCTCCCCTCAATAAAAATGTAAGCAATGGCTCACGCCTGTAATCTCAGCACTCTACTAAAAATCCAAATATTATCTAAGAGTGGTGGCAGGCACCTGTAATCCTAGCCACTTGGAAGGCTGAGGCAGGAGAATCACTTGAACTCAGGAGGCAGAGGTTGCAGTGAGCCAAGGTCGCATCATTGTACTCCAGCCTAGGCAAGAATCATGAAACTCTGTCTCAAAAAAATAAAAGCTACACGCCTACAATTTGTCAGTTTCAATTAGAAGCTTGCTATTTGGCACCACAAAGGCAGGTTAAGGAGAGACTTAAGATTTAACTGATAACATTCAGCTTTCTGGCTGTCCAACTGTGCAACTGTCATTTCCCTAACCAAGGAGGTGATTACTTCTAAAATTGGTAATACTCATTCAACTTAGACCCTAAATACTAGGTTTAGCTGCAGTATTATCAGGTTAAGGAATTTTATATTACCCACAAGAATGTGAGCTCAAAATGTCAATATGGCACACATCCACTTCTTTTAACTGAGTCTACTGCACTAAGTTGCTAAGCGATACCCATCAGAGTGCAGTATGTCTGTAATCAGCAGTGGCTAGAAATGCATTTCTGCTTTAATCACACTGAATATTAGAAATCCAACCAAAACAGCAATCATAAACAGAGTTGCCATCTTTAGACATGCACATGCTCCCTGGGGGCATAAGTGGTCCAACATGCAAACTCTTAGCTGTAATAAGGAAAAGCTTAACTCCCCCTGGGCCCAGTAAAGCAAAGTACAGTAATATAATCCAAAATTCAAAAGTTTTATAAACAGTTGAAACTATTAAGATTTTTTTTTTTTTTTTTTGAGATGGAGTCTTGCTCTGTCGCCCAGGCTGGAGTGCAGTGGCACGATCTCGGCTCACTGCAAGCTCCACCTCCCAGGTTCAGGCCATTCTCCTGCCTCAGCCTCCCAAGTAGCTGGGACTACAGGCACCCGCCACCACGCCCAGCTAATTTTTGTATTTTTAGTAGAGACAGGGTTTCACTGTGTTAGCCAGGATGGTCTCGATCTCCTGACCTCATGATCTGCCCGCCTCAGCCTCCCAAAGTGCTGGGATCACAGGCGTGAGCCGCTGCGCCCGGCCAACTCTTAAAATTCTTATACAACTGTCTCTCAGTACATGCAGGGCTTTTTCTCCCCTTCAATAAAAATGTAAGCAATGGCTCACGCCTGTAATCTCAGCACTCTACTAAAAATCCAAATATTATCTAAGAGTGGTGGCAGGCACCTGTAATCCTAGCCACTTGGAAGGCTGAGGCAGGAGAATCACTTGAACTCAGGAGGCAGAGGTTGCAGTGAGCCAAGGTCGCATCATTGTACTCCAGCCTAGGCAAGAATCATGAAACTCTGTCTCAAAAATAAAAAAAAAAAATAAACTGTTCTAAATATATTTAATGGATTACAACAAATTCTATGGGATACTTAGGAAAAGTATCTCCCTGACGGTCAAGCATTCACTACTTTTCATACTGAAGCTCTTACTAGATCTATGTCACTTAATCTTCCCATGCCTGTTTTCTGACTAAAAGACATTTTCAACCATAAGATGAACTCTAATTTGAATTAAACATTTATCACTTCTATAATAAATTAATATATATAAGTACCTTATGTTAAACACTGAAAACCCTTACATTTTTGCATCTCAAGGTCAGAGACTTTAACTTTCTGAGAGAAAAATGTGAGGAATAGGCCAGGCACAGTGGCTGTAATCCCAGCACTTTGGGAGGCCGGGGCGGGCGGTGAGGGCAGCTCACCTGAGGTCAGGAGTTCGAGACCAGCCTGACCAACATGGTGAAACCCCGTCTCTACTAAAAATACAAAAATTAGCCAGGCATGATGGTGCACGCCTGTAATCCCAGCTACTTGGGAGACTGAAGCAGGAGAATCACCCGAATGCGGGAAACAGGGGTTGCAATGAACCGACATCAAGCTACTGCACTCCAGCGTGGGCAACAGAGCAAGACCGTGTCTCAAAAAAAAAAAAAAAAAAGAAAGTGAGGAATAATCTCTTCTATATATCTTTCTCTTAATTACAACATAAGGAATGCAGAAAAATGCTGTTTTAAAAACTAATGTCCTTAACTTTTAACAGGTGGTGGTGAGTTTGATTCCACAATATGCATAACAACGAAGCCTTAAGGTCTTTTAACGCTAGGGACAGAAAGAGAAACACTTTCTTGCATTGCTGGGCATACAGTCAAAATCATTCCTTTTTTTTTTGTTTTGTTTTTTTGGGAGACAAGAGTCTTGCTCTGTCGCCCAGGCTAGAGTGCAGTGGTGTGATCTCAGCTCACTGCAACCTCCACCTCCCGGATTCAAGCAATTCTCCTGCCTCAGCCTCCCGAGTAGCTGGGATTACAGGCGCCCGCCACCATGCCCAGCTAATTTTTGTATTTTTAGTAGAGACGAGGTTTCTCCATGTTGGTCAGGCTGGTCTCGAACTCCTGACCTCAGGTGATCCACCTGCCTTGGCCTCCCAAAGTGCTGGGATTACAGGCGTGAGCCACCGCACCCAGCCCAAAATCATTCCTCTTTTAAGTATCTTTTTCCAATATGGTAAATAAGCCTAGAGATGAACAGGTAAGAAGTAAAAAAAAATAAAGAAAAAACTGAAAAAAATTTTTAATTTTTAAAATTTAAGGAGAATTGCAGCATGGATCCTTCAATTTCCTACACCCAGATTCTGCTGTCCACAAGGTTTAGCTTTGGGATTCTTCTATGTGCCTTTTAAATCCTTTCTTAAAATTACAGTCTTTTCTACCAAGTTTTAAATCTAACGCTCTATCAATAATGTAATCTTTTATATGCAGTAACATTAAACTTCAGATGGATTAGTAGTTTAGTTTAGATGCCTTTGGGTCTGGAAGCATACGAATGGACAAAACAATTCCTTCAAGTCTCTGATAGCTTCATAATTCTATTTTATCTACATAACTTCTTCTCAGCTTCCTCTGCCTATTCCAAGATATTTTCCAGGTAGGTCTGAAACACTTTTGAGTCCCGTAAAGAAATGTTTATGCACCAAATTAGAGAAGAGCTCTTCCCCCACCCCTTCAGCTCCCATAATGTTTTACCATTATATCCAGTAAACAAAATAGATTGACTCAATCTTAAACAACTCCCCCATCACAGGAAGCCCACTGCAACCACAGCTGCAGAAAGTATCCCTTAAACCATCCCCAACTACTTACAGCAACACAAAGTTAAACCAATTTCCACTGACAAAAGGCTATGTGTGCATTCATTCTAATCAGCCCCAGGATTTATTGTGTGAAACTCAGGCGATAAAAAGTCACCTCCTCAAGCTACAAAACTTTTTTTTCATCCCAAATATTCTCAATGAAAGTCCTCTTGTCAACCAGGAGAGAGTCAAAAACAACCACAAACACTAGCAGAATGATCCGCTCCAGGACCACATCCCAGCTGGCTTTGCTCTGTTGTCGGTGGCTCAGAAGCAGTTTCTCACTTTCCTTTCACCCTTCTCCCCTTACTCCCCAACATTCTCACTCGAGAATACATCACATCCTCAGACCGCTGGCAAAAAAAAAAAGGGGGGGTGGGGAAGAGACTGCAATTATCAAGGAAGGGGAAGATATTTCAGAACCACGGTTTCCACTGCAAACGGCAATAAAAAAAGACAGTCTGTGTCATTAGGATATGGGGGACGACGTTGTGGGGCACCACAAAGATGTGCAGTGAGTGTGCACTTGAAGCTCTCGGGGCAGGATGAGACGATGGAGCAGAAAGTAAGAAAACCTGTGCCTTCCTTGCTTTCTTCTGCTCTTCCCCCTCCAGGAGAGGAAGCTGAAGAAACTGGGGGAGGGGCGGAATGTTATCGTTCTCCTATCGAGGGTACATAAGACAGGCCTTAGGGGTCGCTCGTCCCCAGTTAGGAGGGTCACGGAGGGAAGAGGAAGAGAGAACCCCTAAACGTTATCCACCTCTGCTCAAAAACAAAAGTAAGGGGGTAATTATTAAATCCAGATGGCGTGCCCCTAAAGGCGCCCCCAGGTTACTCATCCCCATTCCCAAGCGGAAGGGCTGAGATAAAGGGGATGGAGGGTCGGAGGCTGGTCAGGGACAAGGCCCCATCCCCCGACTTAGGAGGGAAAGGGAGCCCAAGCTCCCAGCTGTCCCCTCCTACCTTTCACCTCCCGCCTTGGCCACCCCCACTTATCCCCCCTTCCCTTCTCTTCCCTTCCTTTCCTCCAGAGCCTGAGGCAGCCGCGGGGAAGGCGGCCGCTCCTACCTCCCCTCACCCACTCTGTCCCCACCCCCACTCCGCTCCCACCTCCCGCCCGCCACGGGCCCGTTACCTGCTCGTCGAAGCGGCTGACCACGGCCTGGACCCATTCCACCGGCCTGTGCGAGGCCATGTCCTCCCCGCGGCCGGGGCAGCGGAGAGAAGGGTGGGCCGGCGCCCTGGGCCGGGAAGAGGGCGGGGAGCGGAGGCTGAGGTGAGGGAAGAGGCAAGGAGAGGGTCTGAGGAGTGCAGGCTCCCAGTGTTCCCACGGGGGTGGGGATGGGGGGTCAGCGCCGAGCGGGAGGAGGAGAGGGAAAGGGGGCGTTGGCAAGGAGGCTGGGGGGAGGGGTGTAGGGAACGGGGACCCGGGGCGGGGAGGGGGCCTCTTGGTCGCTCTCCCCACTAGCGCCGTCTCCCCACAGCCATCACAGTCCGAGACGCCGCCATGACACCCCACCGGAAGTGGGATCCTTTCCACGGCCCGGGGAGAGGGAGCGCGAGCGAGCTAGAGATTGAGAGCGCGGCTGGGAAAGGGGAGGGGGAAGCGAGAGGGAAGGCGGCCTGCCGCGCATGCGCCCGCGCCGGCCGGTTTCATTAATGAAAAAGCGAGTCCTCCTGGAGGTGACGTCATCTAACTCCTCTGGGCCGTCTGGCGAGCGTCCCTCACCGCCGTGGGGCTCACCTAGACTGGCGCTGGGCTCAGCTGGCGAGTGCCGGAGCTGACCCCGGAGCATCCGCTCCCATCCTCACCGCCCCCTGCAGCTGTCCCCTCCCCCGCCGGCCTCCGGGTTTGGATTGCTCCCGGAGTTAGTTAGGGCGCCCTGGGGCTAACCTTTCTCCCGGCGCGCGGATCTCTGCGGCTAATCTCCTGGGGAGGCTGTGCTCTCAGCTTAAGCTCTCAGAAAAAATAAGGTATACGACCTCCGATTTTCAGGTTCTTCGTAGTTTGGTAGACTGCTGAGAAACAAAAAAGGAGGGCCAAAGAGAGATTCCGTGATTTTTTTTTAGAGGTCGCTTAAATCCCAACGCTAGACCCAGTGGCAATCAAGGTCTAGCCACCAGGTCTAGCATCGGGATTTAAGCCCAGCTTTCCTCTGCAAAACTCATAGCCATCCAAGTTAATGTAACTTTTGCACAGTTGATAAGAGATTCAAGTTTCACCACCCTCAAAACACCTTTAAGGCCTTGCATTCATTATTAATTCAATATATTCATCGTCTTATTTAAGTCTTTGAACAAACCTTTTCAATACATATCATTATCTTCATCAACTGATGAATACGTCACGTCCCCACCCCCGTGGGAACGCTGGGAGCCTGCACTCTTCCCTCAGACCCTTGATTTGCCCAAGGTCAGAGTTGACAGGTGGCAGAGTCAGGATGTAAACCAACGTGGTTTAACTCCAAGAACAATAGAGGTAGACTATGGGTCTCCTAAAACAAAGTCCTTCCCTATACCTCCAATACCAGAGTTGAAAAGATTTCATGTGTAATTGGTTGTGCCAGTTTTCCAGGAAGAGGATTACACCCAAAACAATGGATAATCTAAGTCTGACATTGGACTTTGGAATGAGTAATTTTTTTTTTTTTAAGACAGAGTCTCACCCTGTCACCCAGGCTGGAGTGCAGAGGCACGATCTTGGCTCACTGCAACCTCCGCCTCCCGGTTGAAGTGATTCTGCTGCTTCAGCCTCCCGAGTAGCTGGGACTACAGGCATGCGCCACCACGCCCAGCTAATTTTTGTATTTTTAGTAGAGACGGTGTTTCACCATATTGGCTAAGCTGGTCTTGAACTCCTGACCTTGTGGTCTGCCCACCTCAGCCTCCCAAAGTACTGGGATTACAGGTGTGAGCCACTGCGCCTGTCCTGGAATGAGTAATTTTAAAATTTGTCTTCCTCAATACATTTTACCTAGGCAAATGTTTTTGTTTTTCAGAGACAAGGTCTGACTCTGTGCAGTGGAGTGCAGTGGCTCAGTCATAGCTCACTCCAGCATCAGACTCCTGGGCTGAAATGATCCTCCCACCTCGAACTCCTGAATAGCTGGGACTATAGGTGAGTGTCACCCTGCTTTGGCTAATTTTTTTTTTTTTTTTTTTGGTAGAGACACAGTCTTGCTAGGTTGCCCAGGCTGGTCTGGAACTCCTAGCATCAAATGATCCCCATGCCTTGGCCTCCCAAAGTGCTGGGATGACAGGGGTGAGCTACCACACAGGCCCCTAGGCCAATGTTAAAATGAATTCACACATTCCAAGCATGCGCTAATCAGCCAGGTTAGGCCACACAGAAAGACACTGGGTGATAAGGGAGAACAAAACTAGAATTTTAATTTTACTACAGAAAATCCACAAAGCCAATAGCCCACATACAGACAGATATATCCTTGAGAAAAGTTTCCAATCTCTAGGTTGGTGGTTGTCCAAAATGCATATGAAATTAATGTTTTATTCCACTAGAACAGACAGTTTGGACATGTCTTTGGTCCCTTCTTCTTTAAGGATGCAACGCAGGTACTAATTTCTTTTAGATGATGTCAGAATGATGACTATGCTGGAAAGAAATGGATGAATATTAAATGAATGTCTATGTTTCTCCCAAGTAGGACTCCTGAAAAAGCACTCACTCATACCCCCAAGATAGTATTCCAGTGCCCCTACTGCTAAACTTCAGACCCACGACCTTCCTCTCCTTTTCTCATACTTCCTCTGAAAGTCCCTAACTACTTCCTTGTTGCCATGGCTTTTTGCCTGTCTCCCTGATCTTCTTCCCTACACTGGACGCAACTGCCCAAACCCTCAGCTCCCTTGCCTTCCCTGGCATTCCGTTGCTGAAGTTCCTCTATGCCTTTCTCTCCTCTTCTCTAGTTTATTCCACCATTGCCCACTCTTCTTTAGCTCTGTGGTAAGACACCCAAACTTCAGGCCCTGGCCCTCTGCTCTTCTTCCTTTACTCAAGCTCCTGCCAGCATGTCATTAATTCATCCTAATTTGTACTCCCTGTTCTGTTGCCTCCCCTCAGTGCCAAACCTCTCATTACAGTCAGAGGCCTAGACTTCACCCCAACTTCCTCTCCAATTAAATTCAGTCAGTTCTGCTGAAGCAGTATTAAGTGTCCAAATGGGCCAGTCATGGTGGCTCACACCTATAATGCCAGCACTTTTAGAGGCCGAGGTGGGAGGACTGCTTGAGCCTAGAAGTTCAAGACCAGCCTGACCAACATGGGCAACGTAGTGAGACCCCAGCTTCTACCAAAAACAAAATTGTTTAAATTAGTTAGGCATAATGGTGTGCATCTGTGGTCCCAACAACTTGGGAGGCTGAGGTGGGAGGATCACTTGAGCTAGAGAGGTCAAGGCTGCAGTGAGCTGTGATCTCGCCACTGCACTCCGGCCTAGGCAACAGAGCAAGACCCTGTCTCTAAAAAATAAATAAAAATAAAAGTATCCAAATGCCTGTTATATGTTATGTACTTTGTTAGATCATACATAGTATGTATGGCAGGAATGCTAAACAAAAGTGCCAAAGAAGACTGGGCACTGTGACTCATGCCTGTAATCCCAGCACTTTGGGAGGCTGAGGCAGGCAGATCACCTGAGGTCAGGAGTTTGAGACCAGCCTGGCCAATGTGGCGAAACTCCAACTCTACAAAAAAAAAAAAAAAAAAAAAAAGCCGGGCGTGGTGGCGCATGGCTGTAATCCCAACTACTTACTAGGGTGGCTGAGGCAGGAGAATTGCTTGAACCCAGGAGGCTGAGGTCTCAGTGAGCCAAGATTGTGCTGCTGCACTCCAGCCTGGGCAACAGAGTGATTCCATCTCAAAAAAAAAAAAAAATGCCAAAGAAGGTAATGCATAGAGACTGTGGTGAATTAAGGAGCATATACCCACCTCCATTTATCCAGATAAGAGATACTCTTTCCATTTAAAGAGTATCTGTCACTCAACTCCAGTTACTGCCATGCAGGAATGTTGACCCAGTGTTGCTAGATCTTCTAGTTACTCAAGAGAAGCTAGAGATCTGAACTTACATATAAACTCTTCCAATTTTTACATAGTGGCAGCCAGTTTACATTTTTTAAATGCTGTGTAGCCCAACAAAATACGTCTGCTGTCAAACTGCCCATGGAACACCAGTTTGACCAGCAGTAGTCTAGTGAAAAGGCATGAGCCTTACAGTAGAACAGAATTAGATTTGTATCCTAACTTCCCCCATTTTGCACTGTCCAACAGTATTCAGGGAACCCTTAGTGTTTCGTATTGTTTTAAATGCATCTCTCTCATTCAGCCTCTGTTTTTTGGTCAGGCAACAAGCTCTGCCAATTTTTTCTTCGAGAGTTTTGTTCCAAGCTGGGAGCCGTGGCTCATGCCTGTCATCCCAGCACTTTGGGAGGCCAAGGTGGGTGGATCACTTGAGCCCAAGAGCTCCAGACCACCCTGGGCAACATGGTGAAACCTCATCTCTACAAATTTTTTTTTTTTTAATTAGCTGGGCATGGTGGCATGTGCCTGTGGTTCCAGTTACTTGGGAAGCTGAAGTGGGAGGATCGCTTGAGCCCAGGAGGTCAAGGCTACAGTGAGCTGTAATGGTGTCATTGCATTCCAGCACTCCAGCCCGGGCATCACAGTTAGACCTTGTCTTAAAAAATAAATAAATGAATAAATATAAATAAAAAATAAAAAGCTTTTACAGTAGCATTCCCTTCATTCTGCCCACCACCCCCATCTCACTGGCACAACCAACCATCCCAGCATACCAAAGAGCACACCACTCTTCAGGACTAAGGTGCTCATTTCCTCAGCTGCTGGGCGCATTACTTGTCAACACCTATCAGCTAAATCCCTTTCCAGGAGTTGCCCTCAGCTGAAGAAAGCTGCCTCTCACCAGGTCTGTCTGCACTGACTGGCAGATGCAGGGCTCAGGGTGGGGCTGCTCTGAAGGGCTCTCCTGGCTCCAGAGCTCCCTTGGGATCCGGAAGCTGAGGCATTTGCTGTGACTACATTTAGTTCAACTTTTTCTGCTCAATCCTGCTCCTTTCATGCACGATGTTGATTCCAAGGGCAATTAAATCCCATGAGTGTGGCCGGACACCATGGCTCAGACCTGTGATCCCAGCACTTTAGGAGCTGAGGCAGGTGGATCGCGTGAGCCCAAGAGTTCAAGACCAGCCTGACCAACATGGTAAAACCATATCTTTACAAAAAATTTAAAAAATTGCTGGACGTGGCGGTGAGCAGCTGTCATCTCAGCTACTCAGGAGGCTGAAGCTGGAGGATTGCTTGACCCAGGAGGTAGAGGCTGCAGTGAGCCATTTGTACCACTGCACTCCAGGCTGGGTGACAGAGCAAGACCCTGTCTCAAAACAAACAGACAAAAACGTTCCATGAATATGGGTTGATCCAGTGGAGCTGAATCATTCCCCTGGCCAGTTAGCAGTAAGGTCCCCAGGGGAAGCCCTGACAGGCCCTGGCGTGCCATAGCAGTACAATGTTAAAACTTTCAGCAGTGGTGAAGAGCTGGAATGGGTGGGATGTAACCTCAGTGGAACAATGCACTCTATCAGGCATTTTAACAATATAGGGCAAATCGTAGTTTAAGAACAATGAAATTGGATGGCTACTGATGGAGTAAACCTATGCTTTGGAGAAAGACAATGAAAGGTTGAGGATGATTAATCACCAATTAAAGGCTAAGGAAGAGAGCCAGCGTGCCTCCTTAGCAGCATATAAAGGAAGTAGGAGCAGCATAAGGCAGAAAAAGCGGAAGATGAAGCCCAGGATTTAATTATAAGAGCAGAAGAACTCCAAAAAGGTTTTCAGCCCTAGTGAGTGTACTATACCAAGGTCAGGGGCATAGTTGAGAAGTGGGACCCTGACACTTTAGATGGGGCATCTGGGTCAATGCACTTGAGAACCTTAAAACCCTACGTTGCCTTGAGTGCTCTGGGTTTGTAGAAGTGTCCCAGTCCTCCCTCAAGAGACTAGCACCCCACCCCCCTTGCTTGAAGATCAAGAAGCATTATCTGCCTTGCAAGGCAACACACGCTCTCCTCAGGATCTACCTGCAGTTTGCCACCTAACAGACCAATAACTAAGGTCAAGTCACACATAACCCCATTAAGAAAATGCTAGACCTGCTAAGGGAGGAGAGGCACTATATCCTGAAGGAGCTAAAAAACCTACCCAACTTAGGCTGGGCGCAGTGGCTCATGCCTATAATCCCAGCACTTTGGGAGACCCAGGTGGGTGGATCACGAGCTCAGGAGATCGAGACCATCCTGGCTAACATGGTGAAACCCTGTCTCTACTAAAAATAAAAAAATAAAAAATTAGCAAGGCTTGGTGGCGGGCACCTGTAGTCCCAGCTACTCTGGAGGCTGAGGCAGGAGAATGGCATGAACCCCGGAGGTGGGCCTTGCAGTGAGCCGAGATCGGGCCATTGCACTCCAGCCTGGGTGACAGAGAGAGACTCCTCTGAAAAAAAACCTACCCAACTTATATATACATCTGCAGAAGGTGGGAGAACTGGGGAAGGGTTCCCCAGTGTGCTGAATTGGGGAGGGAGGAGAAAATAATGCTAAATAAAGCAGAGCGTATTGATATAAGCACATTCCTGTACTACAGTATTTACATTCTGGCAAGGACTCCAGGAGATAAAGCTAACAGATTGCTAGGATGGCTCTAGAAAGCTTGGAGAAAGCAATAGCCCACACTAAGCAAAATAGAAAGGCCAGAGCTGTCCTGGCAAACAATGGAAGAAGGGAGCAAAAGACTCAGAAGTGGGAATGATATATTATTTACATCCTATCCTGTCAGCTGTGTTCTGCTGTTTATCACAAGCAATAAGGAATGTGCTATTGAGAGGGACACAAGCATCACTGAGAAGTCCAGTAGTTGCTTTTCTCTGTAGACCACGGCATATGGTGGAAGATGTTTCAGGAGCTAGGGTCCCTGATAGCAGGCCTCTGGGCCTGCGAGAGACCAGGTAGCAGAAGATTAAGTGGCATTGTTAGGAGTGGCAAGATAGAATGGCATCCAAGGAGGCCTGACCCACAGGGAGCTATGAAGGTAGTAGGATACTGTGTGCCTCAAGGTCTAGTTTTAAAACACAAGGACAGTTAAGTAGGCGACTGAGAGGAGCTGCCCCAATAGTCATAATCCCTTGCCCTGTTTCTCAACCTGAGCCAATTTCCGAACCTAATGACTGAGGAAGATGGATTCCCAGCAAGGGTATATAGTGATGAGTCCTTGTCCTCTGAATGGGTACTTAGCATGGGCATACTTGGTGGTTGGCAGAACCTCTATAATAGTTCCTTGACTGTGGAGCAAGTGCTGTCACAGTGGGAAGTCCAAGTCCATACCTGGGGAATCTTCTAAAACTGCACCCCTCTCACCTAGCCAACAGTCGACATTTTTAAAAGTGGCATACCCT
>JAKGGE010000555.1:0-15675 GCA_023748175.1 Hoolock leuconedys | reverse complement strand
GCACAGTGGCTCATGCCTGTAATTCCAGCACTTTGGGAGGGTGAGGTAGGCAGTTCACCTGAGGTCAGGAGTTGAAGACCAGCCTGGCCAACATAGTGAAAGTGTTTTTACAAAAAAATATATAAAATTAGCCAGGCATGGAGGTGGGCATCAGTAATCCCAGCCACTCGGGAGGCTGAGGCATGAGAATCACTTGAACCCAGGAGGCAGAGGTTGTAATAAGCTGAGGCTGTGCCACTGCACTCCAGCCTGGGTGAAAGTGAGACCCATGTCAAAAAAAAAAAAAGAAGAGGTCCCTTTTCTGTGAGATTGATGGATGTAGGGGAGCTGGCCTGTGAGTTGGAAGGGAGGCATTAAGGATCAGTCATTTACAGCAGCATCCAAGGATGTTCAAGGCTAGAGATCCACAGGTGTATTTTCAGAAACTGAATTTTTGGTGGGGCACAGTGGCTCATGCCTGTAATTCCAGCACTTTGGGAGGGTGAGGTAGGCAGTTCACCTGAGGTCAGGAGTTGAAGACCAGCCTGGCCAACATAGTGAAAGTGTTTTTACAAAAAAATATATAAAATTAGCCAGGCATGGAGGTGGGCATCAGTAATCCCAGCTATTCGGGAGGCTGAGGCATGAGAATCACTTGAACCCAGGAGGCAGAGGTTGCAGTGAGCCAAGATTGTGCCACCACACTCCAGCCTGGGCAACTAAGACCCTATCTCATAAAAAGGAAAACACTATTAGAATATAATAGTTAATTGAACTTGTATTTAGAACAAAACAGTGTGGGTATGTGAGCTAACAGGAAACAAGAAAAATACTGTATAATGCAAGCAAGCCATTGATGTAACTGTCATATTTGTTAGATTTATGGAAAAGTGCCTACTATGTCTCAGCAGTGTTCTCCATAGTAGGGTCACAATGGTGAACAAAAATCCTACCTTCATGAAGCTTACATCCTTGTAAAGTATTTTTTATGTTAGCTTGGTATGGCTGAGCTCTATCTTTATCTAGACCCATGTCTTTATATAGACCCAGCACTTTGGGAGGGTGAGGTAGGCAGTTCACCTGAGGTCAGGAGTTGAAGACCAGCCTGGCCAACATGGCAAAACCCTGTCCCTACCAAAAATACAAAAATCAGCTGGGTATGGGGTACGCGTCTGTAGTCCCAGCCACTCGGGAGGCTGAGGCATGAGAATCACTTGAACCCAGGAGGCAGAGGTTGTAATAAGCTGAGGCTGTGCCACTGCACTCCAGCCTGGGTGAAAGTGAGACCCATGTCAAAAAAACAAAAAAAAAAAAAAGAAGAGGTCCCTTTTTCTGTGAGATTGATGGATGTAGGGGAGCGGGCCTGTGAGTTGGAAGGGAGGCATTAAGGATCAGTCATTTACAGCAGCATCCAAGGATGTTCAAGGCTAGAGATCCACAGGTGTATTTTCAGAAACTGAATTTTTTGGTGGGGCACAGTGGCTCATGCCTGTAATTCCAGCACTTTGGGAGGGTGAGGTAGGCAGTTCACCTGAGGTCAGGAGTTGAAGACCAGCCTGGCCAACATGGCAAAACCCTGTCCCTACCAAAAATACAAAAATCAGCTGGGTATGGGGTACGCGTCTGTAGTCCCAGCCACTCGGGAGGCTGAGGCATGAGAATCACTTGAACCCAGGAGGCAGAGGTTGTAATAAGCTGAGGCTGTGCCACTGCACTCCAGCCTGGGTGAAAGTGAGACCCATGTCAAAAAAACAAAAAAGAAGAGGTCCCTTTTCTGTGAGATTGATGGATGTAGGGGAGCTGGCCTGTGAGTTGGAAGGGAGGCATTAAGGATCAGTCATTTACAGCAGCATCCAAGGATGTTCAAGGCTAGAGATCCACAGGTGTATTTTCAGAAACTGAATTTTTGGTGGGGCACAGTGGCTCATGCCTGTAATTCCAGCACTTTGGGAGGGTGAGGTAGGCAGTTCACCTGAGGTCAGGAGTTGAAGACCAGCCTGGCCAACATGGCAAAACCCTGTCCCTACCAAAAATACAAAAAAAAAAAAAAAAAAAAAAAAAAAAAAAAAAAAAAAAAAAAAAAAAAAAAAAAAAAAAACGAAGAGGTCCCTTTTTCTGTGAGATTGATGGATGTAGGGGAGCGGGCCTGTGAGTTGGAAGGGAGGCATTAAGGATCAGTCATTTACAGCAGCATCCAAGGATGTTCAAGGCTAGAGATCCACAGGTGTATTTTCAGAAACTGAATTTTTGGTGGGGCACAGTGGCTCATGCCTGTAATTCCAGCACTTTGGGAGGGTGAGGTAGGCAGTTCACCTGAGGTCAGGAGTTGAAGACCAGCCTGGCCAACATGGCAAAACCCTGTCCCTACCAAAAATACAAAAATCAGCTGGGTATGGGGTACGCGTCTGTAGTCCCAGCCACTCGGGAGGCTGAGGCATGAGAATCACTTGAACCCAGGAGGCAGAGGTTGTAATAAGCTGAGGCTGTGCCACTGCACTCCAGCCTGGGTGAAAGTGAGACCCATGTCAAAAAAAAAAAAAAAAAAAAAAAAAAAAAAAAAAAGAAGAGGTCCCTTTTTCTGTGAGATTGATGGATGTAGGGGAGCGGGCCTGTGAGTTGGAAGGGAGGCATTAAGGATCAGTCATTTACAGCAGCATCCAAGGATGTTCAAGGCTAGAGATCCACAGGTGTATTTTCAGAAACTGAATTTTTGGTGGGGCACAGTGGCTCATGCCTGTAATTCCAGCACTTTGGGAGGGTGAGGTAGGCAGTTCACCTGAGGTCAGGAGTTGAAGACCAGCCTGGCCAACATGGCAAAACCCTGTCCCTACCAAAAATACAAAAATCAGCTGGGTATGGGGTACGCGTCTGTAGTCCCAGCCACTCGGGAGGCTGAGGCATGAGAATCACTTGAACCCAGGAGGCAGAGGTTGTAATAAGCTGAGGCTGTGCCACTGCACTCCAGCCTGGGTGAAAGTGAGACCCATGTCAAAAAAAAAAAAAAAAAAGAAGAGGTCCCTTTTTCTGTGAGATTGATGGATGTAGGGGAGCGGGCCTGTGAGTTGGAAGGGAGGCATTAAGGATCAGTCATTTACAGCAGCATCCAAGGATGTTCAAGGCTAGAGATCCACAGGTGTATTTTCAGAAACTGAATTTTTTGGTGGGGCACAGTGGCTCATGCCTGTAATTCCAGCACTTTGGGAGGGTGAGGTAGGCAGTTCACCTGAGGTCAGGAGTTGAAGACCAGCCTGGCCAACATGGCAAAACCCTGTCCCTACCAAAAATACAAAAATCAGCTGGGTATGGGGTACGCGTCTGTAGTCCCAGCCACTCGGGAGGCTGAGGCATGAGAATCACTTGAACCCAGGAGGCAGAGGTTGTAATAAGCTGAGGCTGTGCCACTGCACTCCAGCCTGGGTGAAAGTGAGACCCATGTCAAAAAAACAAAAAAAAAAAAAAAAAAAAAAAAAAAAAAAAAAAAAAAAAAAAAAAAAAAAAAAGAAGAGGTCCCTTTTTCTGTGAGATTGATGGATGTAGGGGAGCGGGCCTGTGAGTTGGAAGGGAGGCATTAAGGATCAGTCATTTACAGCAGCATCCAAGGATGTTCAAGGCTAGAGATCCACAGGTGTATTTTCAGAAACTGAATTTTTTGGTGGGGCACAGTGGCTCATGCCTGTAATTCCAGCACTTTGGGAGGGTGAGGTAGGCAGTTCACCTGAGGTCAGGAGTTGAAGACCAGCCTGGCCAACATAGTGAAAGTGTTTTTACAAAAAATATATAAAAATTAGCCGGGCATGGTGGTGCATGCCTATAATCCCAGCTACTAGGGAAACTGAGGCAGGAGAATTGCTTGCACCCAGGAGGCAGAGGTTGTAATAAGCTGAGGCTGTGCCACTGCACTCCAGCCTGGGTGAAAGTGAGACCCATGTCAAAAAAAACAAAACAACAACAACAAAACTCAAAACAGGCCGGGCGCAGTGGCTAAGGCCTGTAATCCCAGTACTTTGGGAGACCAAGGCAGGAGGATCACTTGCCAGGAGTTCAAAACCAGCCTTGGCAACAAAGTGAGGCCCGTCTCTACAAAAAAAAAAAAAAAAGAAGAGGTCCCTTTTTCTGTGAGATTGATGGATGTAGGGGAGCGGGCCTGTGAGTTGGAAGGGAGGCATTAAGGATCAGTCATTTACAGCAGCATCCAAGGATGTTCAAGGCTAGAGATCCACAGGTGTATTTTCAGAAACTGAATTTTTTGGTGGGGCACAGTGGCTCATGCCTGTAATTCCAGCACTTTGGGAGGGTGAGGTAGGCAGTTCACCTGAGGTCAGGAGTTGAAGACCAGCCTGGCCAACATAGTGAAAGTGTTTTTACAAAAAAATATATAAAAATTAGCCAGGCATGGAGGTGGGCATCAGTAATCCCAGCTATTCGGGAGGCTGAGGCAGGAGAATCACTTGAACCCAGGAGGCAGAGGTTGCAGTGAGCTGAGATCACGCTACTGCACTCTAGCCTGGGCGACAGAGTGAGACTGTCTCAAAAAACAAAAAACAAAACAACAACAACAAAAAACTCAAAACAGGCCGGGCGCAGTGGCTAAGACCTGTAATCCCAGTACTTTGGGAGACCAAGGCAGGAGGATCACTTGCCAGGAGTTCAAAACCAGCCTTGGCAACAAAGTGAGGCCCGCCTCTAAAAAAAAAAAAAAAAAAAAAAAAAAAAAAAAAAAAAAAGAAGAGGTCCCTTTTTCTGTGAGATTGATGGATGTAGGGGAGCGGGCCTGTGAGTTGGAAGGGAGGCATTAAGGATCAGTCATTTACAGCAGCATCCAAGGATGTTCAAGGCTAGAGATCCACAGGTGTATTTTCAGAAACTGAATTTTTTGGTGGGGCACAGTGGCTCATGCCTGTAATTCCAGCACTTTGGGAGGCCAAGGTGAGCGGATCACTTGAGATCAGGAGTTCAAGAGCAGCCTGGCCAACATAGTGAAAGTGTTTTTACAAAAAAATATATAAAAATTAGCCAGGCATGGAGGTGGGCATCAGTAATCCCAGCTATTCGGGAGGCTGAGGCAGGAGAATCACTTGAACCCAGGAGGCAGAGGTTGCAGTGAGCTGAGATCACGCTACTGCACTCTAGCCTGGGCGACAGAGTGAGACTGTCTCAAAAAACAAAAAACAAAACAACAACAACAAAAAACTCAAAACAGGCCGGGCGCAGTGGCTAAGACCTGTAATCCCAGCCCTTTGGCAGGCTGGGGCGGGTGGATCACCTGAGGTCAGGAGTTCTAGACCAGCCTGACCAACATGGTGAAACCCCATCTTTACTAAAAATACAAAAATTAGCCGGGCATGGTGGTGCATGCCTATAATCCCAGCTACTAGGGAAACTGAGGCAGGAGAATCATCTTGAACCCAGGAGGCAGAGGATGCAGTGAGCTGAGATCGTGCCATTGCATTCCAGACTGGGCAACAAGAGTGAAACTCCATCTCAAAAGAAAAAAAAACCCAAACAAACAAAACCCCTGAATTTCCCTGTGGACACCTTTTCTCTGGCAGCCTTTTTCAATGAGGAGTATGTTTTCTCCAATACTATATGGCCTGCAGACCGCTCAGCTTTCATTCTAGTGAAAACATTCCAGAAAAAACTCTGAATCAATCCCAGGTGTTTCTCCAATCAACTCAGGATGATTGTGTGTCACCTGCTGCCCAGCTAGAATGACACCTCTCCAGGCCTCTGACTTAGCTAGGTCTCCACCTTGTGACTCCACCATAGACTCCATGCCTTCTTCCTTTGCAAAGCCTCAGACACCCAAATGCCTACCAAAAGTGGGTAGGGCGCCAGGACACCTCCAAGTATAAGTGGGGCTCTCCAGCACGCCTGGACGTGGAGGCGTGATGCAGAGTGGTGGCTGCTCGTGACACTCATTTCACCCCTTTCTGTGCAGGTGCCAGAAGCCCAGGAAGCACATATCAAGGCTCACTTGCCAGCGGGGTGCTGCCAAGAGAATGTAGTCACGTGGAATTTGGAATGTGGAAAGGAGGTAGAAGTCATCCTTTCCTCCCCCGTAGCAGCAGGCGTGCAGGCTCTGGTGGTCAGCTGGACTCCATACTCCCCCACCAGTCACCAGCCTGGGGACTGTGGGGACTGCAAGGACCTCAGCAGCAGTTTCCCAAGTTTCCTGACTTCTTCCGTCCTCTGGAAATCAGCTGTGGTAAAGTAGCCTGAAAGCCAGTGGTGCAACCCCCTCCCCCCAACCTTCACCACCTCTAGCCCCTCCAATCATAAGCACTAATTGCCTATATACAACCCCTTATTGTTTGAAATATCTAGAGTAATTTCTGTTTTCCTGTCTGGGGTAGTGGAACATAAGAAGAAATATACATTTGGTCTCTGCCCACAGTTCCTAACACAAAGCTCCTAAAACCCTTGGAAACTCCTGAATGATGGTGGTGCTGGGCATTGTCTTCCTTTCTTAAAAAATTTATCATTTTTCTTTTCTCCCAGGGGTTTTTTTCTTTAAAAAAAAAAAAAAAAAACTTTTAGGTTAAGGAATACACATGCACATTCGTTATATAGGTAAACTTGTGTCACGGCAGTTTGTTGTACAGATTATTTCGTCACCCAGGTACTAAGCCTAGTACCCAACAGTTTTTTCTGCTCCTCTCCCTCCTCCCACCCTCCACCCTCAGGTAGGGCCTAGTGTGTGTTGTTCCCTTGTGTTTATGAGTTCTCATCATTTTGCTCCCACTTATAAGAACATGCAGTGTTTGGTTTTCTGTTCCTGTCTTAGTTTGCTGAGGATAATGGCCTCCAGCTCCATCCGTGCTCCTGTGAAAGACATGATCTGTTTTTTATGGTTGCACATCTTTTGTTCTAACATTTGGTCCTTAAACCTGGTTCCTGACACAGAGCTCCTAAATCCGTTGGAATTTTCTGGGTGATAGAAGCGTCCTTTGTTCTCATGAGGTGGCTCTCGGTGGGCTCCTTATTTGGGGACTGGTCACGAAAAAGACCTAACTATGGTTGGAAGCGTTGTGCTGTCAGCCCCATTCCCCATCCTCTGGGGTGGGGAGTGGAGCTGGAGCTCGATCATGCCTACGTGACAAAGCCTCCATAATAATCCTTAAAACACAGGACGTGGAGAGCTTCTGGGTTGGCGAACACATCCCTGTTCTGGGAGGGTGGTGCACCCCAACTCCCCAAGGACACTTCCAGACCTCACCCTGTGTATCTCTTCATCTGGCTGTTCGTGTCCTTTAAAATATCCCTTGTAATAAATCAGCAATAGTAAGAAAACTGTTTTCCTGGGTTCCATGAGCTGTTCTAGCAAATGTTCAAACCTGAGGAGGGAGTTGTGGGGACCTCCAATTTATAGCCAGTTGGTCAGATGCATAGGCGATGCTTGGCCTTGCACCTGGGGTCTGACGTGGGGGTGGTCCTGACTGAGCCCTTAAGCTGTGGAGTCTGGTGCTCACTGTGCTTAGGGCTTCTCTGCCTTTGTAGTGTCCTGTCTAGAAGGCCTTTCCTTCCTCTTGTCAGCTCAGAAAACTTTTCTTCCACTTCCCTTCTTCTAAGCCATCCCTTACATCTACTCCTTTCCAGCCCACCAAGAGCAGAACCACGGCTGGCTCCACTGCCACCATGCTGTCCCACACTGTCTCCTCAGGACGTATTCAGATGTCCAGCCCTCCCCCAAGTCTAGGGAGCCCTTTGAGGAAAGGGATGCTGGCCTAGTCAACTCTTTACCAGCACCAGGCACAGCGTCTGGCACATTCCATCTTGTTCATGGACTCTCCCCAGGCAGCCTGACCTTCCCTCCTCTGAACTGCTGCATTTCTTGTCTGCATCATGTTTGCCCTAATCAGATATCACCTTATTTCCATCTTTTAAAAAATGCTTTATTTCTCTGGAAGGCTTCATTGGAATCACAATTTTCATTCATTTAGTAACTGTTGGCCTTGTATCCACCTCTCTCTGGCACTCAGGTCTCACTTAAGAGCTGGCCGTCTGAGCTGTGATTTGCGATCAGTGAGATGGAGACAGAGGCAGCCCTAGGCAGTCATGTTTTGTTCCACCTGACACTGGGTGCCACTCCCCCTCCCAGGCTACAGGTGGGCATGGGCACTAGCCTGGGAGAGACAGCTCATCCATACTCTAGCCCAGCAGAAACTCTGAGCTTAGACAAAACTGCTCAGTTGAGGACAAACTCGGCAAAGTAGAATCTTACTTTGGGAGTTTTTAGAAATATGGTGGGGTGGCATTTGGGAAAAATAAGAATTGCAGCTGGGCATGATGGCACACACCTGTAGACCCCCAGCTACTCTGGAGGCTGAGGTAGGAGGATCTTTGGAGCCCAAGAGCTTGAGGCAGCAGTGAGCTATGAATGCACCACTATACTCCAGCCTGGGTGACAGATCAAGACCCTGTCTGAGAAAAAAAAAGTACACATTTGAGATACATAAAATTTTCTTGTTATATAAAAACATTATAAGCATCAAAATGTGAAATTATGTAAAGATGCCAAAATAGGAACCTGGAGGTGCTTGGAATCCAGAGTTTGGGAGCCCAGCAGTGCAAGGATCTCTAGTCTTGGCTTTTTTTTTTTTTTTTTTGAGATGGAATGTCGCTCTGTTGCCCAGGCTGGTGTGCAGTGGCTTGATCTTGGCTCACTGCAAGCTCCACCTCCCGTGTTCACACCATTCTCCTGCCTCAGCTTCCTGAGTAACTGGGATTACAGGCGTGCATCACCACCCCCAGCTAATTTTTGTATTTTTTAGTAGAGACAGGGTTTTGCCATGTTGGCCGGGGTGGTCTTGAACTCCTGCCTCAGGTGGTCCACCTACCTCAGCCTCCCAAAGTGCTGGGATTACAAGCATGAGCCACTGCACCCGGCCTTGTCTTGGCTTCTTGTCAGCTCCCTGCTTATGTCCAACACTCACCCCTGTTAGAGCTGGTGTGGGGAGCTTCTGTCCTGGTGACTTAACAGTGTAATTAAAGTGCTTAGCACTGTACCTGTACCACAGCTGGTGCCAATAACAGCAGCTGCAATCATCCTCACCATCCGCATGTTATTGTTATATTAACTCTTTGATGGCAACCCTGGCTTATCCCCCCATCTCCCTATGCCCTACAGCAGGGCAGTGGAATGGTTAAGAGGCTTTGAAGTCTAACAGTGCTGGCTTAAAACCCTAATTTGTCGTTTTGGATGTGTGGCTTTGGACACTTTGGGCAGGTCACCTACGTTCTTCGAGCCCTGTATCCTTATCTGTCAGATGATGATTTTTTTTTTTTTTTTTGAGACGGAGTCTCATTCTCTTGCCCAGGCTGGAGTGCAGTGGCTTGATCTTGGCTCACTGCAAGCTCCACCTCCCGTGTTCACACCATTCTCCTGCCTCAGCTTCCCAAGTCTAGGGAGCCCTTGAGGAAAGGGATGCTGGCCTAGTCAACTCTTTACCAGCACCAGGCACAGCTGCCTGGCACATTCCATCTTGTTCATGGACTCTCCCCAGGCAGCCTGACCTTCCCTCCTCTGAACTGCTGCATTTCTTGTCTGCATCATGTTTGCCCCAATCAGATATCACCTTATTTCCATCTTTTAAAAATGCTTTATTTCTCTGGAAGGCTTCATTGGAATCACAATTTTCATTCATTTAGTAACTGTTGGCCTTGTATCCACCTCTCTCTGGCACTCAGGTCTCACTTAAGAGCTGGCCGTCTGAGCTGTGATTTGGCGATCAGTGAGATGGAGACAGAGGCAGCCCTAGGCAGTCATGTTTTGTTCCACCTGACACTGGGTGCCACCTCCCAGGCTACAGGTGGGCATGGGCACTAGCCTGGGAGAGACAGCTCATCCATACTCTAGCCCAGCAGAAACTCTGAGCTTAGACAAAACTGCTCAGTTGAGGACAAACTCGCAAAGTAGAATCTTACTTTGGGAGTTTTAGAAATATGGTGGGGTGGCATTTGGGAAAATAAGAATTGCAGCTGGGCATGATGGCACACACCTGTAGACCCCCAGCTACTCTGGAGGCTGAGGTAGGAGGATCTTTGGAGCCCAAGAGCTTGAGGCAGCAGTGAGCTATGAATGCACCACTGCACTCCAGCCTGGGTGACAGATCAAGACCCTGTCTGAGAAAAGTACACATTTGAGATACATAAAATTTTCTTGTTATATAAAAACATTATAAGCATCAAAATGTGAAATTATGTAAAGATGCCAAAATAGGAACCTGGAGGTGCTTGGAATCCAGAGTTTGGGAGCCCAGCAGTGCAAGGATCTCTAGTCTTGGCTTTTTTTTTTTTTGAGACGGAGTCTCATTTTCTTGCCCAGGCTGGAGTGCAGTGGCTTGATCTTGGCTCACTGCAAGCTCCACCTCCCGTGTTCACACCATTCTCCTGCCTCAGCTTCCTGAGTAGCTGGGACTACAGGCTCATCACCACCCCAGCTACTCTGGAGGCTGAGGTAGGAGGGATCTTTGGAGCCCAAGAGCTTGAGGCAGCAGTGAGCTATGAATGCACCACTGTACTCCAGCCTGGGTGACAGATCAAGACCCTGTCTGAGAAAAGTACACATTTGAGATACATAAAATTTTCTTGTTATATAAAAACATTATAAGCATCAAAATGTGAAATTATGTAAAGATGCCAAAATAGGAACCTGGAGGTGCTTGGAATCCAGAGTTTGGGAGCCCAGCAGTGCAAGGATCTCTAGTCTTGGCTTTTTTTTTTTTTTTTGAGATGGAATGTCGCTTGTTGCCCAGGCTGGAGTGCAGTGGCTTGATCTTGGCTCACTGCAAGCTCCACCTCCCGTGTTCACACTATTCTCCTGCCTCGGCCTCCCACAGTGCTGGGATTACAGGCTGCATCACCACCCCAGCTACTCTGGAGGCTGAGGTAGGAGGATCTTTGGAGCCCAAGAGCTTGAGGCAGCAGTGAGCTATGAATGCACCACTGCACTCCAGCCTGGGTGACAGATCAAGACCCTGTCTGAGAAAAAAAAAGTACACATTTGAGATACATAAAATTTTCTTGTTATATAAAAACATTATAAGCATCAAAATGTGAAATTATGTAAAGATGCCAAAATAGGAACCTGGAGGTGCTTGGAATCCAGAGTTTGGGAGCCCAGCAGTGCAAGGATCTCTAGTCTTGGCTTTTTTTTTTTTTTTTTTGAGATGGAATGTCGCTCTGTTGCCCAGGCTGGTGTGCAGTGGCCCATTATGAGCTCACTGCAACCTCCGCCTCCCAGGTTCAAGCAATTCTCCCTCCCTCAGCTTCCTGAGTAACTGGGATTACAGGCGTGCATCACCACCCCCAGCTAATTTTTGTATTTTTTAGTAGAGACAGGGTTTTGCCATGTTGGCCGGGGTGGTCTTGAACTCCTGCCTCAGGTGGTCCACCTACCTCAGCCTCCCAAAGTGCTGGGATTACAAGCATGAGCCACTGCACCCGGCCTTGTCTTGGCTTCTTGTCAGCTCCCTGCTTATGTCCAACACTCACCCCTGTTAGAGCTGGTGTGGGGAGCTTCTGTCCTGGTGACTTAACAGTGTAATTAAAGTGCTTAGCACTGTACCTGTACCACAGCTGGTGCCAATAACAGCAGCTGCAATCATCCTCACCATCCGCATGTTATTGTTATATTAACTCTTTGATGGCAACCCTGGCTTATCCCCCCATCTCCCTATGCCCTACAGCAGGGCAGTGGAATGGTTAAGAGGCTTTGAAGTCTAACAGTGCTGGCTTAAAACCCTAATTTGTCGTTTTGGATGTGTGGCTTTGGACACTTTGGGCAGGTCACCTATGTTCTTTGAGCCCTGTATCCTTACCTGTCAGATAATGATTTTTTTTTTTTTGAGATGGAATGTCGCTTGTTGCCCAGGCTGGAGTGCAGTGGCTTGATCTTGGCTCACTGCAAGCTCCACCTCCCGTGTTCACACCATTCTCCTGCCTCAGCTTCCTGAGTAGCTGGGACTACAGGCTCCTGCCACCACGCCCGGCTAATTTTTTTGTATTTTTAGTAGAGACGGGGTTTTGCCATGTTGGCCGGGCTGGTCTTGAACTCCTGACCTTAGGTGGTCCACCTGCCTCGGCCTCCCAAAGTGTCAGATGATTTTAACAACTATGCTTCCATGAATTTCTGGGCTAAATGATATGACTGTAAAATGCCTAACCCAGGGTTTAGCATCAAGTAAGCAAATTGTAAATGGTAGCTGCTGCTCTGCCTATGATTATTTAGTCTTGTGCTTTAAACTCAAATATTTGTTGGCCCACTGAAGTCACCACACAGAGAAAGATGCTTTTCATTCCTCACTAAAGAACTTTGGGAGATAACTGGGGCAGGCAGCAAGAGAACAGGTGTCTTATGTCCAGCATTAGCAAACTCATCGGAACTGATGGGCAGCTCACTTTGCTTAGAACCTGCACCAGCACACACACGGGGCTGCTTCCCAGTCACACTGCTCCTGGAAGGTAGGGGGCTGCTGTTCTGCAGTTACGCTCTTTACCTCCTATTACCGAACTGCCAGAGTTCATTTGTGTTCAATTAGGTAGATTACCAATTCTTGTTCATTCCGATTTTCTTTTGCTCACGAACCAAATGTGATTTCTTAGTGACTTTTTCTTTGAAGATGGAGTGGAGGAATCCTGGCGCCTTCTGCAACATTCTGCTGCTGTTATGGAACAGTACAGTTACGGATGTGCATCAGCGGGGGATGGGGAAAGGGCTAGGGCAGTACATGTGAATGGAGAGGTAGCCCCACCAGTATGTTTTCTGAAATACAGTCCCACAGAGGGCAGTCTTGGGAAATTACTGTTCTCACACGCTCTTCTGGACCCTACCCCTCCAGCACCTCCCTGCTATCCAAGGGTTGGGATTTTTAAAAAGAAAAACAAATTAAAAAAAAAGCAATGTGAATCTTTTGTCATCTTGTAAGGGTGAAAAGCCCCCTACCAAGTCTGGATGAACATTCATGCATGTGCTTGAGGGCTTGAGAAAAAGGCAGGGCTTGGCCCCACAGTGCAGGTAGGCCCAGTGATCCTATGATAGGGGCCAGGAGATGGGAGGTCCCCTGTGGGCAGGAGTTCAAGTACGTGGGATTATATGACTGGTGCTTGATGAATCAAGGGAGAGGACACCAAAAACAATGGTATTTAATTGCAAAATCTCCACCCCCTGAGGATAAGTTTTCAGGTCTGGGTGACTAATTAGACTGGGAAACAAGGGAGGGAACGATGGCCCTGTGCTTCCTCTGCCCACTGCCTCTGGATGCATGGGCCGCCTGCTTCAGTCCTGCTTTTCCTTCTGATGGCCCTTGTTTATGCTACGTATTTTTGCAGGAGGCCTGAGGTGGGCTGGGGTCAGTCTGTGTCCTGTGACAGGGCTTCACTCTCCTCCCCGCTCTCTGCTGAGGTTTTGCTGTCCCTGGGATAAGAATAACAATGCCAAGGTTTTGATTCTTGAAAGGAGCAATTAAGCTTCTCACCCCGCCCCCCCCCATTTTAGATGGGAACTGTGAGGGCCCCGTCATTTACCCAGGGTCCTTGTTGAGGATCGCGTCCTCAAGAGATGACTTGGACAGCTTCCATGCGTGATTATTTACTCTTGTGGCACTGAGAGGTTTGTACATATCTTTAAGCCAGAGCGGCTGTCTGAATGAGAAAAGTCCATCCTAGAAGACAGAAAGGGAAATATTAATTTTGCATGTCCTCTGCTTTCCCTGGCCACAGCAATGAATCCTCCAATGTACCTGACTCTCCCTTTGCGAAGAGCATCTCCTCCGTGGCAGAAATCTGTCCCTGGGGAGACACATGCACAAGACAGTGAGTGGTGCAGCTGTTTCCCACGTATCTCACAATGTACTTCTCTGGTCTTATTAGGACTAAATGAGTATCTCAGTCCATAATCACAGTGAGAAGAACCACCATACCACATACCTGGGGTCTTGAAAATAATTCCATGCATGTGGGCCTTTCAGAAGCTCTCCATGTCTGTCCAGAAGGGCCCCACAATATACTGGAGGGACTTTGTATGTGGCTCAGCACGGAGCAGGGGCAGGATGTTCAGTCCCACTCACCCCCTTGGCCAAGTGCCCTTGTGCAGTGAACAAACTGCACAACCATGCTGGGCAGAAGCATTTTATATCAGTCCCCTTCGGACTTAGTCTCACAGACATCATTTGATGGGGGGTGGGAGATGAAGTGGTTCTTCCTTTTCTAGATACTTTATTCTATAAGTTGGATCACCTCAAGCAAATGCCTGAGTGCAGCTAGCCAAGTTCTCTATCTCACAGTCTTCATACGGCTGGCTGTCGCTGATGAGTGAGTGAGCTGTGAAATCAGCTTAAAGCACAACATGTTCTTTTTGAATGTGAATAAAATAGGAAAAGGCAGAGTGCATTGTGTGACCATGGGGCAAGACACTCTCCCTTTCTCTTTCTCAGTTTTCCTGTCATAAAAGGACAAACTACTGTCTAAGGTCTCCATAGTTAAAATTCTTTTTTTTTTTTTTTTTTTTTTTTTGAGACAGTTTTGCTCTTGTTCCCCAGGCTGGAGTGCAATGGTGCTATCTTGGCTCCCTGCAACCTGCACCTCCTGGGTTCAAGCAGTTCTCCTGCCTCAGCCTCCCAAGTAGCTGGGATTACAGGCCTGTGCCACCACACCCAGCTAATTTAGTATTTTTAGTAGAGATGGGGTTTCACCATGTTGGTCAGGCTGGTCATGAGCTCCTAACCTCAAGTGATCCCAAAGTGCTGTGATTACAGGCGTGAGCCATCCTGCCTGGCCTTTCTGGTTAAAATTCTGTGAGGTTTGCATAAAAGGAATAGAGTGGGGGCCCAAAAACCAGTAAGATGAGAAAATAGTGTTTCCTCAGTTCTAGGATCCAGGGGAAAAAAAAGAAATAAATAAAAAAGAGAAAGTACTGTTTCCTGCCACTTAAGAGGAAGGACTCCCATATCCTACCTTCCATCAGCCTTGAAGGAGACGAGTGCCCTCTCTCACACCCGGTGGCCTTCCCTTCCCCTTTCCCAGAGCCTCCAAGAAGGCCCCTGGCCTGGCCTGATGCCCACCATCAGCAGCAACAGGCACCAAAACCTTTCTCCTTCCTATCCCTCCCCACCTCCCGAAAGGGCTGGGGACAGCAGTTATGTCCTTGTTAGTTCCATCCAGCTCAGCTTTGGCTGGGGAGCTAATTTCACTGGAGCCAGGCTAAGCATTAGGATAAGTAAGTATTTGTCCTGTCTTGGGCAGTTCCCTCACTGAAAAATGAGGGCAGAGTTCTAAGCCCTCCTCTAATTCTAAAATTCTAATTAAAACATCGCGAGACTAGTAGTGGTGCATGCCTGTAATCCCAGCTGCTCGGGAGGCTGAGGCAGGAGAATCGCTTGAACCTGGGAAGTGGAGGTTGCTGTGAGCCGAGATCGCGTCATTGAATTCCAGCCTGGCAACAAGAGGGAAACTCCGTCTCAAAAGAAAAGAAAAAAAATCACCAGACTAATATTTACCTTGAGAATCCTTCTTCGTCTTCTTGTGGTGGCCTTCGGTGACAACACATCTGTTTTAGAAGAAAACACAATTAAGATTATCTATGACAATAACCACCATCTCCAAATCTGTATTGATTCCTTTTATTCATTATAAGTCTCATCTACCTGATGAGGTAACTTTTTTGAAGACAGGAATTGTATGCTGTGTAACACTGCTTTA
>JAKGGE010000915.1:0-31015 GCA_023748175.1 Hoolock leuconedys | reverse complement strand
CCTCCGCCTGGTGACAGAGCAGGTGCTGTGGCTCACACCTGTAATCCCAGCACTTTGGGAGGCTGAGGCAGGTGGATCACCTGAGGTCAGGAGTTTGAGGCCAGCCTAGAAAACATAGTGAGACCTCTCTCTAAAAAAAAAAAAAGAAAAAGAAGCTTGAGGCTGGCGCGGTGGCTCACACCTGTAATCCCAGCACTTTGGGAGGCTGAGGCAGGTGGATCACCTGAGGTCAGGAGTTCAAGACCAGCCTGGCCAACAGGGTGAAACCCTGTCTCTACTAAAAATACAAAAAAAATTAGCTGGGTGTGGTGGCTCATGCTTGTAATCTCACAACTCAGGAGGCCAAAGCAAGAGGACAGCTTTAGGCCAGAAGTTTGAGATGAGCCTGGGCAACAAGAGCTTGACCCCAGGAGGCAGAGGGTGCAGTGAACCAAGATTGTGCTGTTGCTGTTGCACTCCAGCCTGGGCAACAGAGCAAGATGCTGTCTCAAAAAAAAAAAAATTAGCTGGGTGTGGTGGCTCATGCTTGTAATCTCAGGAGGCCAAAGCAAGAGGACAGCTTTAGGCCAGAAGTTTGAGATGAGCCTGGGCAACATAGCAAGACCCCTTCTCTAAAAAAAAAAAATAAAAAAAAAATTAGCTGGGTGTGGTGGCATGTGCCTCTGAAGCTACTCAAGAGGTTGAGGTGAGGGGATCACTTGAACTCAGGAGTTTGAGGTTACAGTGAGCTATGATCGCACCACCTCCCGCCTGGTGACAGAGCAGGTGCGGTGGCTCATGCCTGTAACCCCACCATTTTGGGAGGCCAAGAAAGGGAGGACTACTTGAGTCAGGAGTTTGAGGCCAGCCTAGAAAACATAGTGAGACCTCTCTCTAAAAAAAAAAAAAAAAAAAATAAAAAAAAAAAAAAAATAAAAAAAAAAAAAAATTAGCTGGGTGTGGTGGCTCATGCTTGTATCTCAGGAGGCCAAAGCAAGAGGACAGCTTTAGGCCAGAAGTTTGAGATGAGCCTGGGCAACAAGAGCTTGACCCCAGGAGGCAGAGGGTGCAGTGAACCAAGATCGTGCTGTTGCTGTTGCACTCCAGCCTGGGCAACAAGAGCTTGACCCCAGGAGGCAGAGGGTGCAGTGAACCAAGATCGTGCTGTTGCTGTTGCACTCCTGCCTGGTCAACAAGAGTGAGCCTCAAAAAAAAAAAAAGAAAAAGAAGCTTGAAAATGAAAAAATATGAAGTCACTTCATTCAAACTACTATGGGTTTACCTTCTGCTTCCGTAAGGACAGAGATGACCACATGACCACTATGAGTGGATTTTGTTACTATGAACCAGGTCTATAACTCTATGTTATTGGCATGCATGTGTGATTTGTGAGTTCAATTCTAAAATCTGTGATGAAGAAGTCTATTTGAAAATCGAATTCTCCATCCCCTGGCACTTAATTTTGTTTGTTCATTTTTTTTTTTTTTTTTTTGAGATGAGGTCTTGCTCTGTTGCCCAAGCTGGAGTGCAGCGCTAGGATCATACCTCACTACAGTCTCAAACTCCTGGGCTCAAGTGATCCTCACACCTCAGCTTTCCAGTAGCTAGAACTACATGCACACACTACCACACCTTGGCTAAACTTGTTTTTTGTAGAGATGGGATCTTGCTATGTTGCCTAAGCTGGTCTTGAACTCCTGGCCTCAAGCGATCTTCCCATCTCAGCCTCCCAAGTTGCTGGGATTACGGTTGTGAGCCACTCTACAGGCTTTCCTTTGGCATTTTGACCTAAGATCTTGCAGTGGTAAAAATAACAACGGCATTTTATTAAGTATACTTTTTTCTTTCTAGATTAAGAAAATAAATCTCAGAGATGTTAAATAATTTTCCAAAGGTGATTTAAGCAGATATTGACAGAGCCTCTTTCTAAAAAGCTAGAAAATCAAACATCATTTCCCAGGACTTCTAGGGAAAAGAGGGGACTTGAGAAGCTAGTTGCATTTATTCCCATATTTACTTCACAGACCAGCTCTTGGATATTGGCTTCAAAAATTATAAAAATAATACAAATAAATGTTTTTTTGGAAAAAATTTAAACCACCTAGAAGTGATTGGAGTGAAAAGAAAAATCTGGAGAAAGTTAATATATGTCTACAGCAGTGCTGTGCGTTAGAACTCTCTGCGATGTGGGAAATGTTTTATATTTGTGCTATTCAATACAGTAGCCACTAGCTAGTTTAAATTTAAATGTAGCTAATAGCCACATGTGCGTTGGTTGTATCAGACTGTGGACAGGGCAGCTCTAGAGAATAAACCCGCCCCTAACTGAGAGTGAGGCCATCTCTTTAACCTAGCCCTAGGGCTTCCTTTGAGTTCAACCTTGGTTTTGTGGGTATAGGCTGGAGATTTATTTTATTTATTTAATTGTATTTTTTGAGACAGGGTCTCACTCTGTCACCCAGGCTGGAGTGCAGTGGTGCGATCATGACTCACTGCAGCCTTGACTTCCCAGCTTCAAGCGATCCTCTCACTTCAGCCTCCTGAGTAGCTGGGACTACAGGCACACATGTGCTACCATGCCTGGCTAATTTTTAAATTTTTTTGTAGAGATTACGTCTTACTATATTGCCCAGGCTGGTCTCAAACTCCTGGGCTCAGTCTTCCTGCCTTAGCCTCCTAAGGTGCTGGGATTACAGGTATGAGCTACCACGCCAGGCCAAGGCTAGAGATTTAAATAACTCAAGTTCAACTTAATAACATAAATAATTCAAGTTAATGAACACCTATTATGTGAGAAGTACTATCCAAGGTCCTATGGGGAGTAGGAAGGTGAAAAGGACTTGCAACTACCCTTAAAAAGCTCAGGGAACCAAGTTAAGGAATAAAAAAGCCCAGAAGTGATTCTTATGCTGGGACTAAAAGGGAAGGTCCATAGGCTGGAGCTTTTGAGCAAGCTCTTGAATTGCATTAGCCCAGCTTTCTGGAGGATGATGAACAACAAATACTGGCTGTGGGGTAAGAGAGGGTGGTAATATAGTAAATAAAACAGAGGGGGCAGTACAGTTTTAGTTCAAATCCTGCTTTTGCCATCTACTATTATCTTTTTTTTTTTTTTTTTTTTTGAGATAGAGTCTTGCTCTGTCGCCCAGGCTGGAGTGTTGTGGCACGATCTCTGCTCCCTGCTGCCTCCTGGGTTCAAGTGATTCTCTTGCCTCAGCCTCTTGAGTAGCTGGGATTTCAGGCACGGACCACTGTGCCTGGCTAATTTTTGTATTTTTAATAGAGACGGGGTTTCACCATGTTGGCCAGGCTGGTCTTGAACTCCTGACCTCAGGTAATCCGCCTGCCTCAGCCTCCTGAATACTATTATCTTTGTGACCTTAGGAAATTTACTTAACCTCTCTGAGTCTCAGCTTTCTCATCAGTAAAAAGTGGTCAATAACAATAGCTAGGTCAGAAGATTAAATGAGCAGATTAACTTTCAATGCTTACTCATAGTAAGCATTGAAAAAGTGTAAGCATCCATTGTTATTGTTGTTATTAGTATATCAGCTACCATATATAAAAAGTAATGCCAAGGTCAAACCAGAACCAGATCTCTTGAATGGGCTAAATGACAGAGCAGAGTGGCCACAGACACAACAGACCACTGTGTGGAGCTGGAATGCTATGGAGATGGAATGTGACTGGCTGGAATGTGCCCTGGGTGGTGGAGAGATCAGTACTGTCTTCTTTCTAAAGACATTCAGATACTTGAGTGCTCCGTATCTGCTAAGTAGCAAGTTGAGTCTGACATTTTTGTTTCCATTTTTACGATGCTTATGGTCATAAATTAATTTAGGCCTATAGGCATATTGGAATTATAAGAAGAAGAAATGGAAAACAGAAGCCAGGGCCAGGGGTTCGATTTCTCAGTATCATCATGCCAAGGGCTGAGCTGCTGATGTGGGAAAGGTGGGTAGCTTGAAGAGGATGGGCTGGTTCACCGATGCTGTCTGCAAGGCTCCATTATACACAGGGCCTCTAAGGGCAGCCAGGTTGTTTCCCCTCCCGGCTCCAGAGGGCCCCACTCACCATCACAGTCAAAGAGCGCAAACACCACATCACACACGTGGTCTGAGAGCTCCACTTTAGCCACTGTCCTGGCCACCTGCTGCATGGTCACTGAAAAAAGAAAGAGGTGCATTAGCACAGCAGAGGGACTTTCATTTTGCTTTCTCTGATTCAGGGGATAAAATGATTCAGTCATAATACAAGTTTTCAACTGCATTTAAGTCACATTTAAGAAAATGGCAAGTTAGGCTGGCCACAGTGGCTCACGCCTGTAATCCCAGCACTTTGGGAGGCCGAGGCAGGAGAATCACCACCTGAACATGGGAGGCAGAAGATGCAGTGAGCTGAGATTGCGCCATTGCACTCCAGCTGGGGCAACAAGAGCAAGACTCTGTTTCAAAAAAAAAAAAAAGAAAATGATAATTGAGTTTTTATTCATAACTTCCCTCCTTTTCACTTCAAGTTCTGTTCTTTTCTACTGCTGCTACACTTTAGGAGGTATATATAGTTAATTAAGAATGCCTAGGCTGGCCAGGCGTGGTGGCTCACACCTGTAATCCCAGCACTTTGGGAGGCGGAGGCGGGTGGATCACCTGAGGTCAGGAGTTCGAGACCAGTCTGGCCAACATGGTGAAACCCCGTCTCTACCAAAAATACAAAAAATTAGCTGGGTATGGTGGCGGGCCTGTAATCCCAGCTACTCAGGAGGCCGAGGCAGGAGAATCACCACCTGAACATGGGAGGCAGAGGATGCAGTGAGCTGAGATTGTGCCATTGCACTCCAGCCTGGGCAACAAGAGCAAGACTCTGTCTCAAAAAAAAAAAAAAAAAAAAAAAAAAAAATGCCTACTGCAGGCATTGTAGCTCACGCCTATAATCCCAGCACTTTGGGAGGCCGAGGCAGGAGAATCACCACCTGAACATGGGAGGCAGAAGATGCAGTGAGCTGAGATTGTGCCATTGCACTCGAGCCTGGGCAACATGGCGAAACCCTGTCTCTACAAAAAAATTAGCCCGGCATGGTGGTGCACACCAGCTACTTGGGAGGCTGAGGTGAGAGGATAGCTTGAGCCCAGGAGGCAGAGGTTTCAGTGAGCTGAGATGGCGCCACTGTACTCCAGCCTGTGTAACAGAGTGAGACACTGTCTCAAAAAATAAGAAGTGCCTGATATTCAATTTATAGACAGAAAGTAGATTAGAGGTTATCATGGGCTGAGGGGAATGGGGAGTTAGTGCTTTACGTATACAGAATTTCTGTCTGGGGTGATGGAAAAATTTTGAAAATAGTGGTGATGGTTGTACAACATTGTGAATGTAATTAATGTAATTCCACTGACTCGTATATTTAAAAATGGTTATAATGGCACATTTTATGCCATATATATTTTTATATATTATACATATATATATTTATAGAAATATATAAATGGGTGGTGGGAATAAGGAGGCTTGTCTGTGGTGTGAGTACGCTAAGGCTTCACGCCTCGGTGGCTGAATGACAGCTAAGTGCCTGCACAGTGAGCCCTCCTTGCCCAGCTCTGTCCCTCCTCCCTACTGGTTTTGCACCAGACTTCTTCCAACTGAGCCCATTGGGATATGCACTGGCCCTTGTCTTAATAGTTCAGGATGCATATCTTTCTTTTTTTTTTTGAGACAGAGTCTTACTCTGTCCACCAGACTGGAGTGCAGTGGTGCAATCTTGGCTCACTGCAACCGCTGCCTTCTGGGTTCAAACGATTCTCCTGCTTCAGCCTCCTGAGTAGCTGGGACTACTGGTGCCCGCCACCATGCCTGGCTAATTTTTATATTTTTAGTAGAGACAGGGTTTCACCATGTTGGCCAGGGTGGTCTCAAACTCCTGACCTCAGGTGATCTGCCCACCTCGGCCTCTCAAAGTGCTGGGATTACAGGCATGAGCCACCACACCTCAGTGTGCCCGGCCAATAGTTCAGGATGCATATCTTTTTTAAAAAATATATATATTTTTAGACCTTAGCAAAAAATCACTTTTCTCTTGCTGTTTTCTCTTTCCCTGACATTTACTGTCAAACACTAGCAATTATGTTAGAATTGGGTTCTCATGAAAGACAAGACAGGAAGGACTAGGCAATTTCCACTGCCTTCTCTCTCATTTATCCTCAAACCTGGTCTAGCTACACTTATAAATCATGTTATTGCTTCTGGACACATTCTTAAGTGAGGTAAAATATGAGGGACAGAAAAGGATTAATTTCCATTTATGCTGGTAATGAAGAGCTCTCTATAATCATCACATTAGATTCATCCAGAAGCCAAGTGAACTTAAACTAGAACCACTGTGCCTTGTTTATTGCATTCCTATAATTTCAGTTCCTATTATCGGCCCATCTTGTCATTTTTTTTTGCATTTGATCTTTCACTTTGCCTCTATCACCTCTATATATTCACCTGATACGGTTTAGATTTGTGCCCCCACCCAAATCTCATGTCAAATTGTAATTCCCAGGCCAGGCGTGGTGGCTCACACCTGTAATCCCAGCACTTTGGGAGGCCGAGGCAGGTGGATCACCTGAGATCAGGAGTTCAAGACCAGCCTGGCCAACATGGTGAAACCCTGTCTCTACTAAAATAAATACAAAAATTAGCTGGGGGTGGTAGTGTGCACCTATAGTCCAAGCTACTCAGGAGGCTGATACATGAGAATCGCTTGAACCTGGGAGGTGGAGGTTGCAGTGAGCCAAGATTGTGCCACTGCACTCCAGCCTTCCAGTTGGAAGCGAACTCAGTCACCATAAAACAAAACAAAACAAAAACAAACAAAACCCCGAAAACCAAAACAAATGGTAATCCCCAGTGTTGGAGGAGGGGCCTGGTAGGAGGTTACTGGATCATGGGGGCAGATTTCCCGCTTGCTGTTCTCATGATAATGAGCGAGTTCTCATGAGATCTGGTTGTTTAAGTGTGTGGCACCTCCCACCTCTCTCTCTTCCTCCTGCTCTGGCCATGTGAGACGTGCCTCCTTCCTCTTCGCCTTCCACCAGGATTATAAGTTTCCTGAGGCCTCCTCAGCCATGCTTCCTTTACAGCCTGTGGAACTGTGAGCCAATTAAGCCTCTTTTCTTTATAAATTACCCAGTCTCAGGTAGTTCTTTATAGCAATGCAAGAATTAATTAATACATCGCCACAGTGCCCCCAACGTCAGCAGATGCAAACACCGGAGCAATGCAGAGGAGCAAGGTAATGCGGTAGAAAACAACACTTGGAGTAACGGGACCTGGGCTCCAGTTCTGGCCCCACCACCAACATGCTGTGTGACCCGGATGGAGTCACTTGATCTCTTTAGATTTAATTTTCTCACGTTCAAGTGGAGGGATGCCACCAGACAACTGCTGAGGCGGCTTACTAGCACAAAGAAGGGTTTATTGGTGTCATCTAGAATCTGAGGGTGAGGATGGGGTGGAAATATACCATCTTTTCTCCCAGGATCTGAGTTAACGGTGAAGAAGAAATTAACATTCCTTGGTATGAAAAGACTGAAGTATAAGATATTGTGGTGGATATTCATGAGACATGTGTTGGGAAATCTACAAGACTGTAGCGCTCTAGAGTTTAGAAATTTAGCCTCACAAATCTAGATACTTGATTTGGCTCAGGAAGAACTTATTCCTGCTAACTAAACTGTCCACAGAAGGAACAGAAATCAGGCCAATTTGCAATAAGAATAGTAACTGTTAAGAGAACTACAATGATGACAGCTGGTCATTATACTTCTCAGCAGGAAAACTACTAAGGAAACTCCATTCACCTCAGAAGATTAACCTCAAAAGATGACTCAGTGAAAACAGAATGAGATCAGAAGGAACTGGAAGCACTTAAACTGTGATTATCTACAGCTTTACTCTTCACTGCCACAGAAATGTGTCCTGAGAAGGGGATCAGAACCTGTTCTGTATTAGATAAACATGAACACTTTCTGTTAACCATTCCTTTTTCTGCATTTCACATCAACCTTAAGCTTCTAACTTCCTTTTCTCTTTCCCAGTTCTTCCATTCTCTCAGGGCACAGCCTTCTGCAATTGTCTTGATATTTCAAGTACTCATCTTCTCCCCATGAAGATGGTGCCCTTTCCTGTAAATAAACCATTAATTAAATAATACTCAAGGATGTCAGTGAGAGCTCTTGACAATTTCTAGTGAGAGGCTCATTAAATTGGTATTAAGTGGTTGTAGAATAGGGACTTCTGGAGGCCTCCAGCAAGAATGCCTCATTACAGATGCCATCTCTTCACAGAAAGTTATAGATTATGTTCCATCTCACATGGAGAGGGCTCTGGTGTCCTTCCTGCCATAGGAGGAAGAACTAGGGCTGCTAAATTACTGTAGCCCAAACCACTGGGATGTTAGCCAGCAAACAGCCTAGCTGGGGTCCCCTTTCCTTTTACAAGAGCCTCATTATAGGCCCCTGGGGTATGAATCAGAGTCGTGCAGGAAGCCAACATTTAACTAGCTGGTGAGCTGTCAAACTAGGAGCACCTGGGATGAGTGGGATGACGGCAGATTACAAGCCAAGTGCTTGACAGCTGGTCCTGAGTTGGTTCATTCATATTTGCTTCCAATATCTCTGAATCCAAAGTCATAATCACAGCAAGCAGAACAAGTTTTCCTCCCAGATCTCGACTTTTCTATGCAGACCAGTTGTTGGTACTGGAATTCTGGCCTCCCTATTTGATGATGCTGACTGATGGTTGGGATTCCAGCTCCCAATCTGAAAGATGTCTACAGGGAGCATGAAGGCACCCCAGCGAAGGCCTAGCTTTCTAAATACTATGTATTTTTGTACAAATCTGGCCCAGCTGCCTGAACAATGGGTTTAAGTGCGATTGGGTGATTCCTATTAGATTGGGATGGGAGAGAATTTGTAGAAGTGGGCTCAACTGGTACTCAAAAATCTGGCACCATCTGGCTTTTTGCAAAGTCCAGGCAGAATCTGAGTTGTGTCAGGTCCCCAATTTACTCTCCGGCATGATTCATGACTGGCCGTTTCAACAGTGAAAAGAAACCCTGAGTTTGTGTGATATAATAGCAGAAACTACATACATAAATCTATTCACCACAATAGTTAAACAGAAGAGCTCTGGAGTGATGAGAGCCCAAATGTCCACTTGGAATCAGAGAATCTTAGAACTGGAAGATACCTCAGAGGAAATGTGAAGTTAAATAATTTGCCCAGGGTCACAATGCTAGATGGTAACAGAGCTGGGTTTCAGATTTTGGCTGGTGCCCTTTCCTTATACACACTGGGTCCACACCATCCCTTCCATATATGGACAATATAAATTCCTCCATGAATCTGTCACCCTAAGGAGAAAGGGTTTAGATTAAAGAAAAGTCACATGGGAAATACTCAAGTCCTTTTGGTGAGGGATGAATAATTGAATAACTGGGAGTTGTGAGGCACCAGCATTAATTATAGGTTGGCCGTGGATCTGACTACCCCCTACAGTGGAAGACACTGAGTATTCCCTAGGAACTCATACCGACAATTTTAGGGACAACTTAAAAAGTGTATTCAACAGCAATCCAATGAAAAGCACATGTAACAAATGTGGCCCTGGGAGTTTTTCTCCACAGCTGCCTCTGATGCACAGATACAGCTTTAGGCAGCATGACCCCGTTGTGAGCTACCTGCCTCTTCCTAATGCAAAGGTGTTTGGAAAGGTGGTATGACAAGTTGGGCTGACAGTCTCTAAGCTGTGTGGCCATGTACTATTCCTGCCTTACCGGACTGCAGTGGAGAAAATCAAAAGGTGGCTGGTGACAGCCAAGGTTAAGTGAGGGGAGATGGTTCTGCTTCAGCCCTGGAAAGGCTGATGCAGATGTCTTGTTTTCTTAAGTCCATCCCTATATGGCTTTGGGTGGAACAAGGGGGAGGATATTTCCTTAAAGAGCATGTGTCCTGTCTTTTGTGTCTCCTTCCATGATCTTTTGTTAATACAAATGCACATTTTAACCTGGTTCCGGGGTGAGGGGAGGGGAAAGGACAACATTTAGGAGAACTAGCAATTTAAGGAGCCAAGAGCAATGCAGTCTATGAGTAATGGAAATGATAACAATTCCTTGTTCTGTACGGTGCTCTTAGGCCCTATGCCCGTTGACCCCCTGTGTACTCAGGCTGCCTGACTGTCAGAGGTGATGCTGGCTAGTCCTAGCTCCTAACTTCCAGGACACACTACGGAGAAGATCTGTTTTCTGAGCCTGAGAGCATCATCCCAGATGATGGCTTCAACGGGCTTACACACTTAATTTGGTACAAACTAACTTGGCAGTAAGATTTATTGCCATTGTCTAGTATTGTATCTGGGTTTATTAAAAATCCCCATCACATTTTTTCCACAAAGGGCTAGCATTTCTGCAAGCACCATTAGGTAGTCAATGATTTCAGCGGACACACCCATGGGACAATCAGTTTAGTGGAGGAGACTGTGTATATATACATCTATAGACACACACACACACACACACACACACACAAAGATGGAGAAACACGTAGAAGAGATAGATATCAGATATATTAATACACACATATGGGAAATAATGGAATAGTGTGTATTTGGTACGAGTTACATTTTGGATCTGAATTCTTTCTGTTTTTTGAGACGGAGTCTTTCTCTGTCGCCCAGGCTGGAGTGCAGTGGTGTGATCTCAGCTCATTGCAACCTCAGCCTCCGGGTTTGAAAGTGATCCTCTGCCTCAGAAGCCTCCTAGGCCCAGCTGGGATTGTTACAGGTGCTTACCACTGCATGCAGCTAGTGTGTGTGTATTTTAGTAGAGACAGGGTTTCGCCATGTTGGCCAGGCTGGTCTCGAACTCCTGACCTCAGGCGATCCACCCACCTAGACCTCCCAAAGTGCTGGGATTACAGGTGTGAGCCACCGCGCCCGGCCTGTATCTGAATTCTAAAGGAGAAAAGAGACCTACCGCGCATGTGTGGTAGTGAGTGATGTGGGTTGGGGGTTTCTGTTTGAATACAGTATTAAAAGCAGGAAGGAGTGCTAAGGCCTGATTAGAGAGTTAGAACAGAAGGTGCAGGGGGCAAGTACATTAGGAGAAATCTTACAGAGGACTAGTCAAGTCTCCTTGCAAGAAAGTCTTTAAAACAGGCCAAGCATGGTGGCTCACACCTGTAATCCCAGCACTTTGTGAGGCCAAGGCAGGCAGATCACCCCTGAGCTTGGGTTCAAGATCGAGACTGTGGCAGCTGAAACCTGTCTCTACTAAAAATACAAAAAATTAGCTGGGCATGGTGGCTCACACCTGTAATCCCAGCTACTCAGGAGGCTGAGGCAAGGGAATCACTTGAACCCCCACGGGGAGGAAGCGGGCTGCAGTGAGGCAAGATGGAACTGTTGCACTCCAGCCTGAGCAACAGAGCCTGGGAGGCCTCCGTCAATGTGCTTGCTTTTCCCTCTCTCACTGTTTAAATATTCATTCTCTTGCTTTGTTTAAAGTTGTTTCAGTGGGACAGGTTGGTGGCTCATGCTTATAATCCTAGTGGTTTGGGAGGCCAAGAATGAGACCAGCCTGGGCAATAGAGGAAGACCCCATCTCTACGAAAAATTTTAAAAAACGTTAGTTGGGCACGGTGGTGTGCTCCTGCAGTCCTAGCTACTTGGGAAACTGAAGCGGGAGGATTACCTGAGCCCAGGAGTTCAAGTCTGCAGTGAGCCGTGACTGCACAACTGTACTCCAACCTAGGCAACAGAGCAAGACCCTGTCTCAAAAAAAAAAAAAAAAGAGATGTTTTTGATTAGCTAATATATTCATCTGCTTCAAAATTTGAATGGTACAAAAGGGGTGAAGTCTCTCTCCCAACCTTATACCCCAGTCACCTAGTCATTCAGAGACAATCAATATCACTAGTTTCCCCAGAAATATTTTGTAGATAGAAAATCAAATATGTACTCTTCGCTTCTTCCCTTTTCCCACAAAATGGTGGTGTACTAAATATTGTTTTGCTTTATTCACTTAACAACATATCTGAGAAATAATTCCAGATGGACATGAGCAGCTTCCTTCAATAGCTGCATAGTATTCCACTGACAGGATGGATCATAATTTACTTGTTTATTTAACCAGTTCCTTATTTATTCTTATCTCAATCTTGAGAAGAAGGTATCTTTTCCTCTTCTCTTTAAAGAATTATTTCCTTTGTGGTCTGTGGGGGTCAGCTATAACAGAGTCTGAATCTCTGATGGCTAAACTGAGAGCAACTGATATATTTAAATTCCGTTTGTTTAAATTAAAGACTAACTAGTCACCTTTACAAGTGTCTTTTTTATTTGTTTTTTTGAGACAGGGTCTTGGTTCTGTTGCTCAGGCTAGAGTGCTGTGGGAAGATCATGGCTCACTGCAACGTCTGCCTCCTGGGCTCCTGATCCTCCCACCTCAGCCTCCCTGGTAACACAGGAGCTGAGTGTGGATTACCACACCTGGCTAGTTTTTGCATTTTAAAAAATTTTTTTTTTTTTTTTTTTTTTTTTAATTGAGACAGGGTCTTGCTCTGTTGCTCAGGCTGGAGTGCAGTAGTGAGGGCACGGCTCACCACAGCCTCAACATCCTGGGCTCAAATGATCCTCCTGCCTCCAGCCTCCCTAGTAGCTGGGATTACAGGTGGGCGCCACCATGCCTGGCTAATTTTTGTATTTTTTTGTAGAGAGGGTTTCACCATGTTGCCCAGGCTGGTCTTGAACTCCTGGGCTCAAGCGAACCACCCACCTTGGCCTCCCAAAGTGCTGGGATTACAGGCTATGAGCCACTGGGCCCAGCCACAGTGTCTTATTAAACCTTCCGAGGCTTCTCAAGGTAGTAAACCTTGAAACCTCCAAAGAAGCAATGCTTATAATAAATGCTCCTCTCTACACTTTCCCAATATTGATGTAATTCTAGTAACCATTCTTTTTCTGATCTTTTTCTCAGTGGGATGTAATGTTGGCTGATTTTGTCTTTCCTTATCTATTTATGTGGATGCTTTAACAGTTTATCCTACCCCCATCTCTTCTCTTTGTGATGTAATTCATGATGGTAATCATGAATCCCTAAAGCAGCTCTCCTCCTCCTTAGGGCACTTACCTAATTTTACTAAATCATAATATATTCAAAGTGATCATAAGCCAGAATCAATCTCTAGAATTGCTAAGTGACTTTAAATTTGGGAAAATAAACCAGGTCTCTGCAGAGAAAATGCCTCATAAAGCAAACATTTATTTCAGAATTTGAGCTTCCTTGTCTACATCATGAAATACCTTACTTTAAAAGTTGATGACTCTGTCTTAAATGAATGGAATCCTGGCCAACACTCCTCTTCACATATAAATGTTTTTACCAAATGTAATGATGAACTGAAGTGCAAGAGCTTGCCTCCCACAAAGTTTAATTTATAAAATAGGAGCTTTTTTCCTGTTGTAACTCTCTTCCTTACATGTCTTTGTGACACTCCTGCCTTCCTGCCATGTCTTGGCTTCAAGTCTGGGGATGCTCTCCCACATCTCTGCTGTGGAATTTGCCCCGCTTTCTGGCATCACATAAAAGCATTGAGTCCTCGATGTAATTCTAGGTCCTTCTAGCAGTAGTAGGTGCCAGGGTACCAATGAACCTGGTGGAAGTCGCTGAACCCAACCTGGTCTGTGATTCTGTGCGTGTCATTTCATGAATGTTAAAAACAAGCAGGCCGGGCACGGTGGCTCACGTCTGTAATCCCAACACTTTGGGAGGCTGAGCTGGGCAGATCACCTGAGGTCAGGAGTTCAAGACCAGCCTGGCCAACATGGTAAAACTCTGTCTCTACTAAAAATATATAAATTAGCTGGGCGTGGTGGTGCGTGCCTATAATCCCAGCTACCTGGGAGGCTGAGACAGGAGAATCACTAGAACCCAGGAGGCGGAGGCTGCAGTGAGCCAAGATGGTGCACTCCAGCCTGTAGAGCAACAGAGCAGACTCCGTCCAATAGTAACTTGCTTTTCCCTCTCACACTGTTTAAATATTCATTCTCTTGCTTTATTTTAAAGTTGTTTTAATTAGGACAGGTGCAGTGGCTCATGCTTATAATCCCTGGTGGTTTGGGAGGCCAGAATGAGACCAGCCAGACGTAGGGGAAGACCCCATCTCTGAAAAATTTTTAAAACGTTAGTTGGGCAGCAGTGTGCTCCTGCAGTCCTAGCTGCCCAGGAAACTGGTAGGGAGGATTACCTGAGCCCAGGGCAAGTCTGCAGTGAGCGTGACTACTGCAACTTTAGCCTCCAACCCTAGGCAACAGAGCCGCCCTGTCTCAAAAGATGTTTTGATTAGCTAATATATTCACCTGCTTCAAAATTTGAATGATACAAAGGGGTGAGATCTCTCCCAACCTTATACCCCAGTCCTGCCCAGCCATTCAGAGACAATCAATATCACTAGTTTCCCCAAGAAATATTTTGTAGATAGAAAATCAAATATATGTACTCACCAGCTTCTTCCCTTTTCCCACAAAATGGTGTACTAAATATTGTTTTGCTTTATTCACTTAACAGCATATCTTGAAATAATTCCAGATGGACACTTGAGCAGCTTCCTTCAATAGCTGCACAGTATTCCACTGACAGGATGGATCCATAATTTACTTGTTTTGACACAACCAGTTCCTTATTTGTCTTATCTCAATCTTGAGAAGAGGTACCTTTTCCCCTTCTCTTTAAAGGGTATTTCCTTTGTGTGGTCTGTGGGGTCAGCATAACAGAGTCACAGATCTCTGATGCCAGGCTAACCTAAAGAGAGCAACTGATATATTTAAATTCCGTTTGTTGAAATTAAAGACTAACTAGTCACCTTTACAAGTGTGTCTTTTTTGTTTGTTTTTTTTTTCAGACAGAGTCTTGGTTCTGTTGCTCAGGCTAGAGTGCTGTGGGAAGATGATGGCTCGCTGCAACGTCTGCCTCCCTGGGCTCCTGATCCTCCACCTCAGCCTCCCAAAACTGGGAATACAGGTGTGGATTACTACCAGCTGTGATTTCATTTTTTCAAAATTTTTTATTAAAATTTTTTTTACTAATGAAGTGGGGTCTTGCTCTGTTGCTGGAGTGCAGTAGTGAGGCCTTGCGACCACCACACCCTCAACATCCTGGGCTCAAATGATCCTCCTGCCTCAGCGTCGGAAGTAGCTAGGACTACAGGCTCGTGCCACCATGCCCGGCTAATTTTTGTAGTATTTTTTTGAGAGACGAGGTTTCGCCATGTTGCCCAGGCTGGTGTGTGAACTCACAGGCTCAAGCAAACCACCACCCAGCCTCCCAAAGTGCTGGGACACAGGCCGGAGCCACACCTCGGCCTGTATCTGAATTCTAAAGGAGAAAAGAGACCTACCGCGCATGTGTGGTAGTGAGTGATGTGGGTTGGGGGTTTCTGTTTGAATACAGTATTAAAAGCAGGAAGGAGTGCTAAGGCCTGATTAGAGAGTTAGAACAGAAGGTGCAGGGGCAAGTACATTAGGAGAAATCTTACAGAGGACTAGTCAAGTCTCCTTGCAAGAAAGTCTTTAAAACAGGCCAAGCATGGTGGCTCACACCTGTAATCCCAGCACTTTGTGAGGCCAAGGCAGGCAGATCACCTGAGCTTAGGAGTTCAAGATCAGACTGGCCAACGTGGCGAAACCCTGTCTCTACTAAAAATACAAAAATTAGCCAGGCGTGGTGGCAAACACCTGTAATTCCAGCTACTCAGGAGGCTGAGGCAAGGGAATCACTTGAACCCGGGAGGCGGAGGCTGCAGTGAGCCAAGATCGTGCTATTGCACTCCAGCCTGAGCAACAGAGCAAGACTCCGTCCAATATTAACTTGCTTTTCCCTCTCACACTGTTTAAATATTCATTCTCTTAGCTTTATTTTAAAAGTTGTTTTTAATTAGGACAGGTGCAGTGGCTCATGCTTATAATCCTAGTGGTTTGGGAGGCCAAGAATGAGACCAGCCCGGGCACATTAGAGCAGCAATCCCATCTCAATGTAAAAATTTTAAAAAAACGCTAGTTAAGAATGAAATTCTGCAGTCCCAGCTACTTGGGAAACTGAGGCGGAGGGATTACCTGAGCCCAGGAGTTCAAGTCTGCAGTGAGTCAAGATCGCATATTGCACTCCAGCCTGAGCAACAGAGCAAGACCCCTGTCTCAAAAAAAAAAAAAAAGATGTTTTTGATTAGCTAATATATTCACCTGCTTCAAAATTTGAATGATACAAAAGGGGTGAAGTCTCTCTCCCAACCTTATACCCCAGTCACCCAGCCATTCAGAGACAATCAATATCACTAGTTTCCCCAGAAATATTTTGTAGATAGAAAATCAAATATGTACTCTTCGCTTCTTCCCCTTTCCCACAAAATGGTGGTGTACTAAATATTGTTTTGTTTTTATTCACTTAACAACATATCTTAGAAATAATTCCAGATGGACATGAGCAGCTTCCTTCAATAGCTGCACAGTATTCCACTGACAGGATGGATCATAATTTACTTGTTTATTTAACCAGTTCCTTATTTATTCTTATCTCAATCTTGAGAAGAAGGTACCTTTTCCCCTTCTCTTTAAAGAATTATTTCCTTTGTGGTCTGTGGGGGTCAGCTATAACAGAGTCTGAATCTCTGATGGCTAACCTGAGAGCAACTGATATATTTAAATTCCGTTTGTTGAAATTAAAGACTAACTAGTCACCTTTACAAGTGTCTTTTTTGTTTGTTTTTTTTCAGACAGAGTCTTGGTTCTGTTGCTCAGGCTAGAGTGCTGTGGGAAGATCATGGCTCGCTGCAACGTCTGCCTCCTGGGCTCCTGATCCTCCCACCTCAGCCTCCCTAGTAACTGGGAATACAGGTGTGGATTACCACACCTGGCTAGTTTTTGCATTTTTAAAAATTTTTATTAAAAAAAATTTTTTTTTTTTTTAATTGAGACAGGGTCTTGCCCTGTTGCTCAGGCTGGAGTGCAGTAGTGAGGGCACGGCTCACCACACCCTCAACATCCTGGGCTCAAATGATCCTCCTGCCTCAGCGTCGGAAGTAGCTAGGACTACAGGCTCGTGCCACCATGCCCGGCTAATTTTTGTATTTTTTTGTAGAGACGAGGTTTCACCATGTTGCCCAGGCTGGTCTTGAACTCCTGGGCTCAAGCGAACCACCCACCTTGGCCTCCCAAAGTGCTGGGATTACAGGCTATGAGCCACTGGGCCCAGCCACAGTGTCTTATTAAACCTTCCGAGGCTTCTCAAGGTAGTAAACCTTGAAACCCCCAAAGAAGCAATGCTTATAATAAATGCTCCTCTCTACACTTTCCCAATATTGATGTAATTCTAGTAACCATTCTTTTTCTGATCTTTTTCTCAGTGGGATGTAATGTTGGCTGATTTTGTCTTTCCTTATCTATTTATGTGGATGCTTTAACAGTTTATCCTACCCCCATCTCTTCTCTTTGTGATGTAATTCATGATGGTAATCATGAATCCCTAAAGCAGCTCTCCTCCTCCTTAGGGCACTTACCTAATTTTACTAAATCATAATATATTCAAAGTGATCATAAGCCAGAATCAATCTCTAGAATTGCTAAGTGACTTTAAATTTGGGAAAATAAACCAGGTCTCTGCAGAGAAAATGCCTCATAAAGCAAACATTTATTTCAGAATTTGAGCTTCCTTGCCTACATCATGAATAATTTTACTTTAAAAGTTGATGACTCTGTCTTAAATGAATGGAATCCTGGCCAACACTCCTCTTCACATATAAATGTTTTTACCAAATGTAATGATGAACTGAAGTGCAAGAGCTTGCCTCCCACAAAGTTTAATTTATAAAATAGGAGCTTTTTTCCTGTTGTAATCTCTTCCTTACATGTCTTTGTGACATTCCTGCCTTCCTGCCATGTCTTGGCTGTCTGGGGGATGCTCTCCCTACATTCTTGCTGTGAATTTGCCCCGCTTTCTGGCATCACATAAAAGCATTGAGTCCTCGATGTAATTCTCTAGGTCCTTCTAGCAGCAGTAGGTGCCAGGGTACTAATGAGAACCCTGGTGTGGAAGTCGCTGAACCTGAACTTCTGGTCTGTGATTTCAGCAAGTCATTTCCCTTCATGAATGTTAAAAACAAGCAGGCCGGGCACGGTGGCTCACGTCTGTAATCCCAACACTTTGGGAGGCTGAGCTGGGCAGATCACCTGAGGTCAGGAGTTCAAGACCAGCCTGGCCAACATGGTAAAACTCTGTCTCTACTAAAAATATATAAATTAACTGGGCGTGGTGGCGCGTGCCTATAATCCCAGCTACCTGGGAGGCTGAGACAGGAGAATCACTAGAACCCAGGAGGCGGAGGTTGTAGTGAGCTGAGATCACGCTACTGCACTCTAGCCTAGGTGACAGAGCAAGACTCTGTCTCAAAAAAACCAACCAAACAAACAAAAAACCAAAAAACAAAGTAAGGGTTTAAACAAAATGATTTTTAAGTTATCTTCCAGCCCTAAAATTTAAATCAGTTAAAATGTCCCTATCTTCAGAAGCCCTTGATTAATAAAACCAAAGGTGTAGGTTTCTAAAATGATGGCTGGTGTGCTGAGCAGAATTCTGAGGTGCCCCCCACCCAGTATTCCCACCCTCTGGTCCACATATCCTGTGTAATCCCCTCTCCTGAGGTGGGCAGAACCTGTGACTACGATAATCCTGTGATGAGGTTACTGTATATGAGAAAGGTGATGGGCTAGTCAGTCCCATAACTATGTTATGTAAGAATCCATCTTAGCAGACTGAGGCGAGAGATTCTGTTGCTGGCTCTGAAGAAGTGAGCTGCCATGCTGTGAGGCGCCAGGTGGCAAGGAGCTGTAGTCACCTGCTGAGAGCAATGACTGGCCAACAGCCAGCAAGGAAAAGGAATCCTTGGTCCTACAACTGAAAGGACCTGAATTCTGCCAACAGCAGGAAAGAACTTTGAAGAGGACCCTGAACTCCGGATGAAAATGAAGGCCCCCCAACAACACTGCGGTTTCATCCTTGTTAAGATCCTGAGCAGAGAACCCAGCTATGCTGTGCCCACACTCTGAATCACAGAACTGGCCAGTGGGGAAGGCATTTATGATTGGGAATGTCTTTTTTTTTTTTGGAGGGGGACGGAGTCTCGCTCTGTCGCCCAGGCTGGAGTACAGTGGTGTGATCTTGGCTCACTACAACCTCTGCCTCCTGGGTTCAAGCAATTATCCCACCTCAGCCTTGTGAGTAGCTGGGATTACAGGTGCCCACCACCACACCAGGCTAATTTTTGTATTTTTAGTAGAGACGGGGTTTCTCCATGTTGGCCAGGCTGGTCTTGAACTCCTGACCTCAGGTGATCTGCCTGCTTCAGCCTCCTAAAGTGCTGGGATTACAGGCGTGAGCCACTTTGCCCGGACGAGGGAATGTCTTTTTGACGTTCCTCAACTTCTACTTTATATAGAGCCACACTCATCCCTCATCTCCCGCCACCCTTTTTTTTTTTTTTTTTTTGATACAGCATCTCGTTCTGTCACCCAGGCTGGAGTGCAGTAGCATGATCATAGCTCACTGTACCCTCAACCTCCTGGGCTCAAGAGATCCTCCTGCCTCAGCCTCCTAAGTAGTTGGGACTAAAGGGTGTGCCACCATGCCTGGCTAATTTTAAAGTATTTTTTGTAGAGACAGAGTTTCACCATGTTGGCCAGGCTGGTCTTGAACTCCTGACCTCCTGATCCACCCACCTTGGCCTCCCAAAGTGCTGGGATTACAGGCTGTACTCATTCAGTTTTTTTTTTTCTTCCCTGAGATGGAGTCTTGCTCTATTGCCCCGGCTGCAGTGCAGTGGCACGATCTTGGCTCACTGCAACCTCTACCTCCTGGGTTCAAGCAATTCTCCCACCTCAGCCTCCCAAAGTGCTGGGATTACAGGTGCCCACCACCACACCAGGCTAATTTTTGTATTTTTAGTAGAGACGGGGTTTCCCATGTTGGCCAGGCTGGTCTTGAACTCCTGACCTCAGGTGATCTGCCTGCTTCAGCCTCCTAAAGTGCTGGGATTACAGGCGTGAGCCATTTTGCCCGGACGAGGGAATGTCTTTTTGAAGTTCCTCAACTTCTACTTTATATAGAGCCACACTCATCCCTCATCCCCCACCACCTTTTTTTTTTTTTTTGATACAGCATCTCGTTCTGTCACCCAGGCTGGAGTGCAGTAGCATGATCATAGCTCACTGTACCCTCAACCTCCTGGGCTCAAGAGATTCTCCTGCCTCAGCCTCCTAAGTAGTTGGGACTAGAGGGTGTGTGCCACCATGCCTGGCTAATTTTAAAGTATTTTTTGTAGAGACAGAGTCCCACTATGTTGCCGAGGGGACTCCCCTGTACTCATTCAGTTTTTTTTCTTCCCTGAGATGGAGTCTTGCTCTATTGCCCAGGCTGGAGTGCAGTGGCACGATCTTGGCTCCCTGCAACCTCTGCCTCCTGGATTCAAGCAATTCTCCTCTTTCAGCCTCCCAATTCTCCTGTTTCAGCTGGGATTACAGGTGGGCGCCACCATGCCTGGCTAATTTTTGTATTTTTTTTTAGTAGAGACAGAGTTTCACCATGTTGGCCAGGCTGTTCTCAAACTCCTGACCTCCTGATCCACCCCCTTGGCCTCCCAAAGTGCGGGATTACAGGTTGTGCCACTGTGCCTGGCCTGCACTCATTTTTTGACAGGGTGCACTTTACAGAACCATCATTCTGTTTTACCTACTATACCAAACTCCATAAATTAGATCTTACAGGGAAACCAGCCAAGATCTAATTAAGTTGTACATTTCCTAACAAGGAAATAAATTAAAACTGCCACACTTCTTTTGGGAATTCAAGTCTTGCTCTTTCTTCAAATGTACCTGACAATTATAAGTCAGTTCACTTTCACAAAGATTTCACATAAACAAGTTGGGCTAACAGTCTCTGTGAGGCCATAGATTTGGATATAATTTTAGGCAATGACATGTCACTTAAAACATTACTTCATTCAGTAAAAAGCTGATTTACTTATAATCATACAATTTCAAATCTGCGTGAACCCTTAGAGATACTTATAACTCCAACCCGAGGGTCAGAGAAGTGACCTGCTCAAGGAGTCAACGGAAATTAATGACATGGGAAGGTGTTACAGTCCTAACACTCTTCCCCTCACCCTACGCTCTTACTGAGTATTTCATCATCCTTTGCAGGATCTGGAAAGGTCTAGAATTAATTCATTTACATAACATAAACGAGCATCTGTTTATACAAAGAATTGTTCTAGGCTCTGAATAGGACACAAAGATGTAGAAAACATGGTTCAAGTCTTTGAGAGTTTACAGTCTAATGAATTCGCCGTTGAATGCTGAAGATACGAGACGTATCAATAGGGGTTAGATATTCCTAGGAACAGAGAACTTTTTAAATAAAGGCTTCTGAAGGCAGAGACACCAATAATTTTTGGATGAATGATGAAACTTAGGAGAACCTAGAAGCTTCAAACCTCATTGAGTATAAACAACTTAGAACTTCTAAGCTAATAAGAACGTCAAAAGTGACTAAAAAAAGCAGTAGATTCCACTTCCTCAGAGAACAAAGAGTAAGCCTTATCTGGTGCTTTTTTTTGTTAAGGGTGATTAAAAAAAAAAACTTTTTATGATGTTGCCATGTTGGTATAGGTTGTTTCCAGCCCCCTAATAAGATAAACAGGCAGAAGAAAGCCAGCACCTATGGGTTGAAAACCAGAACAGGCAGTTTGGTATAATTTTAATCTCAACCTAGTATATTAATATAGTATTATCTCTTTTTATTTTCACAATAACCCTGAAACAAGTATTCTACTATCACCATTCTAGCCCAGTATGGAGTAGTTAGCCAAATTGGATTGTAGCTCAGTGCGCCACTATGTTATAGCTACAGGAGGCTACCTTACTATAGAATTTGGTATAAGCAAAAGTTATTTTGACTGCTTGATCCCTGCTTTAAGGCCTCAACCACAGTTTGAGTCCAGTTTTCCTAATTTCTTCTTGGGTTCAGATTCTATCTGCTTGGATTTATGATGAAATAGCATAAGCAGATATTGATGAAGAAGGTGTTGCTTCTTAGGGCTGTTGTTTTTCTTGTTAATTTTTGATCGAGATAGGGTGTATGTGGTATAAATTCATCCTTTCAAAGTATTAAATTCGGCATCCTTTATTATATATTTGAGCCATCACCACTTTATAATTCTAGAACATTTTCATCACTCCCTTTCTTTTTTTTGTTTTTTTTGAGATGGAGTTTCGCCCTGTTGCCCAGGCTAGAGTGCAGTGGCGTACTTTCAGCTCACTGTAACCTCCATCTCCCAAGTTCAAGCAGTTCTTGTCCCTTAGCCTCCCGAGTAGCTGGGATTACAGGCGTGAGCCATGATGCCCAACTAAGTTTTGGTTTTGTTTTCGTTTTGTTTAGTTTTTTGAGATGGAGTCTCGCTCTGTCGCCCAGCTGGAGGTGCAATCTCTGCTCACTACACCCACCGCCTCCTGGGTTCAAGCGATCCTCCTTCCTCAGTCTTCCGAGTAGCTGGGATTACAGGCGCCCACCCCACGCCCGGTTAATTTTTTGTATTTTTAATAGAGATGGGGTTTCACCATATTGGTCAGGCTGGTCTTGAACTTCTGACCTCAAGTGATCCACCCCCCTCAGCCTCCCAAAGTGCTGGGATTACAGGTGTGAGCCACCGCACCCCTGCCTAATTTTTGTATTTTTATAGAGGCAGAGTTTCCCATGTTGGCAAGTCCAGTCTTGAACTCCTGACCTCAAGTGATCTGCCTACGTCAGCCTCCCAAAGTGCTGGGATTACAGGCATGAGCCACTGCACCCAGCCACCCCATTGTTAAGTCCAGAGAATTAGGCCCTCCTGCCTAGAGGTTCTGCTGCTAGAGTAGTTTGTCTTTGGCTGCCCAAGTCCTGCCTTGAAACAATGAGAGGGTAACTTGGACCAGGCCTGTCTGGGCCTTGTGTGTTTATGGCCTGGCCACTTGAGTCAGGATCATTTTCACTGCATTTTCTCTTTCATTTCAGCAAATTATGCGCACAGCCATGAAGTATAACCTGGGATTGGACCTGAGAACAGCTGCCTATGTCAATGCCATTGAGAAAGTCTTCAAAGTGTACAGTGAAGCTGGTGTGACCTTCACATAGATGGATCATGGCCAACTTCCTCACTATCCCTCTTCACGCGTAACTTCTGCAGACCTATTGCAAGTTTACATGTAACCACAGAAATCCCTTTCTCTCCTGACTCGTTAATAACGGATACCATTCTCAACAAGTCAATCCAAATCAGCCCGTTGAGAAAGAAATTAAGGTTAGGGGATCATGTACAAGCTGAGTGTGAAAGTAGAAATCACCTACACCAGAGAGCCATTTTGGTATTTTGCCTTTAGATAAAAAGCCTCCTCTATCTGGCTGTGCAGCCTTGCTCTGTGGCTTTTCCCAACACAATCAGTGCGAGTGCTGGGGAAGGAACAGTCAAGAGCAGTCAGTTGCTTTCTTATTTTGCTCTGGATGAGTCTGGGACACGCTGTAACTTTAACACATTTAAGAAGTAGGTGTGTGGCCTTTTCAGAAGGTGGCATGGTCCTCAAGTGAGTTCTTAGTATTTTATATCAGCAAAATAACTCAATTTTGCAGGTTGCAAACAAATACAAAAGCTGTTTCTGTTTATGAATTTTATTCTTTTAGAATAGAATAAGTACATGCTGCTGTAATAAAATTGCCTTTAATCACTTAACAAGCCTAACCTTGACTAAACAGTGAATGCCTATAGAAATAATAAATGAAAAAAACTAGTATTTTTATATCATAAAACAATGTCATTTATAGCTTATCATTCATGTATTGTTGTCCAGCAGACATTAAAAGCCCTGTGGATAATTAAGTTATCTTCATACCTGCAAAATGGTGGAGGCTATTTTCATTAAAACTGTCAGAATTTGCTTACTATAATTATGACACAGTCCAAAGAATGCAGTAACTTTTTATCATGTTAACTAATTGTTCTCTTTTGAAGATCTATGGTTGACTAATTAAACAATAATTCAAGTAGAGTGTCCCAGAAAAAAACCACTTAGGCTCCCTGTTTGGATTCTGGCTGGCTCTGGGCATTTCCAATGGCACCTACTCACCTGACTTTGTATCCTCTCCTTTTAGAGGCTTTGCATTCTGCACCCAGCTTCACCAACAGTGGGCTGAAAACATCCTTGGGTTGAGTGTTTCATTTGTGAGTTATTTGGACAGGGCCTTTTGAACAGTAGTGTCCCCATGAAGTGCTAGATAATATATGTGTAAGAATCAGCTTTTTTTTTTTTTTTTTTAACTCTAACACCCTTCAGAAATTTCTAACTACTTTGTAACTGCATGGCTTAACCTGGTGATAAAAGCAGTTATTAAAAGTCTACATTTTCCAAAACTTACGTTTCTTTTCTGTGTTTTTATATGTGGTAGTTTCTCTTTTCATAAGCTATAATACTGCAATTGGATTTCTGAAATGTTTATAGTGACCACTTATATAACATTCCTTCCACTTTATTGTGAGCTGCCCAGATTTTATTCTTGAATTCTGGTTTTGTTGTTGTTTGTTGTTTGTTTGTTTGTTCGGTGCTCTACACGTTCTGAGAAACTTCCCTAGTAACGAACTGTAGAAATGATCCCTGAAAGCATAGTCCTTTTTGAACTGTAGAAATGATCCCTGAAAGCATAGTCTCACTCTGTCGCCCAGGCTGGAGTGTGGTGCAATCACTGCTCACTGCATCTTCTACCTCCTGGGATCAAGCAGTTACCTGCCTCAGCCTCCTGAGTAGCTGGGACTACAGGCGCCCGCCACCACGCTCGGCTAATTTTTTGTATTCTTTTTAGTAGAGACGGGGTTTCACCGTGGTCTCGATCTCCTGACCTCGTGATCCGCCAGCCTCGGCCTCCCAAAGTGCTGGGATTACAAGCGTGAGCCACCGCGCCCGGCCAAGCATAGTCTTTATTCTCGAATTATTTCGTATTTTATTAAATAATATCAACAGCTGTTCTTGAGAAAGAGGCGCTAATGTTTACAGCTGATACTGAAGTAACTTTTAGTGCCGTTTTTCACTAAAGGGGATTTTATGTGGAATAATTTAGCCACAGAATGTAACAACTATTGAAGAGAGAATACTAACTGTAATCAGAACTGAATTCTAGACTTGATTCCACCAGTTACTTAACTGCCAGTGTGGAGGCTGACTTTCATTTGGTCTTTGTCTGTATGTCACAGTTCTGCCTCTGCATGCTCCTGGCATCGGGTCAGTCAGATAAACAGGCCCCCAGTATATGGGCATAGCAAGCCCTTCCCCAGCATGGTGGTGTCTATCTGCACTCTAGGTGGGCTACTAAAATGTGTAAGGGGGAAAGTGATACAAAAACCAGTTCCAGAATGTTAGAATAATGGTGGGGCAGCAGATTCAAGTCATGTGAATGTGGGATAAGTCTTAGTGGCCTTTGACTATATATTGGAAATATTGATTTTTTTTTTTTGCTGGGGGGTTAGTTTTTGTTTTTCGAGACAGTGTCTTGCTCTGTCACCCAGGCTGGAGTGCGGTGGTGCAATCACGGCTCACTGCATCTTCTACCTCCTGGGATCAAGCAGTTACTCTGCCTCAGCCTCCTGAGTAGCTAGGACCACAGGTATGGGTACGACACCTGGCTAATTGTTTTTATTTTTTGTAGACACGAGGTCTCCCTATGTTGCCAGGCCGGTCTCACACTCTTGGGCTCAAGTTATCTTCCCACCTTGGCCTCCCAAAGTACTAGGATTACAGGCATGCGCCACCATGCCCAGCAAATTTTGTATTATTAGTAGAGACGGGTTTCACCATGCCCAGCAAATTTTGTATTATTAGTAGAGACGGGTTTCACCATGTTGGCCAGGCTGGTCTTAAACTCCTGACCTCATGATCCACCCACCTTGGCCTCCCAAAGTGCTGGGATTACAGGCATGCCAGCATGCCCAGCTAATTTTCTCGTATTTTTATTAGAGATGGAGTTTCACCATATTGGCCAGGCTGGTCTTAAACTCCTGACCTCATGATCCACCCACCTTGGCCTCCCAAAGTGCTGGGATTATAGGCGTGAGCCACTGTGCCTGACCTATTTTCAATTATTTTTAAAACTCACACATGATACTGAAGTTACTTGGTTCTGAAATAGCCATAGGTGACTTATATAGCACCTGAAGAAGACTTAACTGTTGCTTTATGAGCCTCTACACCAGAGTGTATTCTAATTTCCCTGATTAAGGAGATGAGAAGTAAAGGCATGAATTTTCAGTGCTTTTGGCACCCTAACTAGTAGGATTGGTCATTCCTTTTTCTATATTTTTTCTCTTTTTTTTTTTTTTTTTTACCCATGACTAGCCAAAGAGCTGATTTACTTTCTTTAGAAAGCTTGGCATGGCTGAGAGCGGAGGCTCACGCCTGTAATCTCAGCACTTTGGGACGCCCAGGCAGGCAGATCACAAGGTCAGGAGATGGAGACCATCCTGGCTAACACAGTGAAACTCCATCTCTACTAAAAATACAAAAAAATTACTCGGGCATGGTGGCAAGCGCTTGTAGTCCCAGCTACTTGGGAGGCTGAGGCAGGAGAATGGCGTGAACCCAGGAGGCGGAGCTTGCAGTGAGCCCAGATCGTGCCACTGCACTCCAGCCTGGGCCACAGAGCAAGACTCCGTCTCAAGCCTGGCATGTTAACTCACAAGCAAGTAAATTCCATATTCACTAAACATCCCTGACAGGCTTTCCCAGCCCTGCTGTTTGTTAAGGTAGTCAAAGCATGGCACATGAAGAAAACTACATCTGTGGATATTGTACAAAATATTGTTTTTACGATTTTTTAATATTTTTAACATAACTTTTATTGACTTGTGTTTGTATTTTTATCAAACATACTTCATTTATTTATTTATTTTGAAATGAAATCTCGCTCTATCACCCAGGCTGGAGTGCAGTGGTGCGATCTTGGCTTACTGCAACCTCCGCCTTCTGGGTTCAAGCATTCTTCCCATTGCCGGAGTAGCTGGGATTACAGGCATGCGCCATCATGCCCAGCAAATTTTTGTATTATTAGTAGACACAGGGTTTCACCATGTTGGCCAGGCTGGTCTCGAACTCCTGACCTCGGGTGATCCACCTACTTCAGCCTCCCAAAGTATTGATGTTATGGCATGCCACCATGCCCAGCAAATTTTTGTATTATTAGTAGAGACGGGTTTCACCATGCCCAGCAAATTTTTGTATTATTAGTAGAGACGGGTTTCACCATGTTGGCCAGGCTGGTCTCAACTCCTGTCCTCGGGTGATGCACCTACTTCAGCCTCCCAAAGTGCTGGGATTACAGGCATGCCACCATGCCCAGCAAATTTTTGTATTATTAGTAGAGACGGGTTTCACCATGCCCAGCAAATTTTTGTATTATTAGTAGAGACGGGTTTCACCATGTTGGCCAGGCTGGTCTCGACTCCTGACCTCGGGTGATCCACCTACTTCGGCCTCCCAAAGTGCTGGGATTACAGGCATGCCACCATGCCCAGCAAATTTTTGTATTATTAGTAGAGACGGGTTTCACCATGCCCAGCAAATTTTTGTATTATTAGTAGAGACGGGTTTCACCATGTTGCCCAGGCCAGTCTTGAACTCCCAGGCTCAAGCAATCCGCCCACCTTGGCCTCCCAAAGTGCTAGGATTACAGGCGTGAGCCACTATGCCTGGCTTAGAAAGATTTTTTTAAGAAATAGTGACCAGGCCGGGCGCAGTGGCTCACGCCTGTAATCCCAGCACTTTGGGAGGCCGAGGCGGGCGGATCAAGAGGTCAGGAGATTGAGACCATCCTGGCTAACACGATGAAACCCCGTCTCTACCAAAAATACAAAAAACTAGCAGGCGGGCGAGGTGGTGGGCACCTGTAGTCCCAGCTACTGGGGAGGCTGAAGCAGGAGAATGGTGTGAACCCAGGAGGTGGAGCTTGCAGTGAGCCGAGATCGCGCCACTGCACTCCAGCCTGGGCAACAGAGTGAGACTTGGTCTAAAAAATAAAAAACAGTGACCAAAAATATCCCACATTTGATTGAGTTGTGAATCTACACATTCAAGATGCTCAACAAATTCAAAGCAGGATAAACTCAAAGAGAGCCACACTCAGACACATTACAATCAAATTGTAGAAAGTTAAAGACAGAAAAACAGCAAGAGATAAGTGATTCATCCTGTACAAGGGATCTTCAGTAAGATTAACAGTTGCTTATCAGAAGTCACAGAGTACAGAAGGCAGTAGGACACTTCTTTCTCTCCCACCGATAGATGATATATTAAAAGTACTGACAGCAAAAAGTCAACCAAGAATCCTATATCTGGCAAAAAACAACCTCTAAAAATGAAGGAAACATTAAGACATACCCAGAAAAGTCAAGGGAGTTTATCATGAGTAAACCTGTGTTATAAAGAATGCTAAAGTCTCCCCATATTACTCTCAGGAAGAAAAAAAAATAGAATGCAAAAGCAGAGCTGGGGCCGGGCATGGTGTCTCACACCTGTAATCTCAGCACTTTGGGAGGCCAAGGCAGGCGGATGGAGTTTGAGACCAGCCTGGCCAATATGGTGAAACCCCATTTCTACTAAAAATACAAAAAAATTATCTAGGCGTGGTGGCGTGCACCTGTAGTCCCAGCTGACTGAGGCTGAGGCACGAGAATTGCTTGAGTCTGGGAGGCGGAAGTTGCAGTGAGCTGAGATGGTGCCACTGCACTCCAGCCTGGACAACAGAGCAAGACTCTGTCTCAAAAAAAAAACAGGGTTGGGGGAGCTCAGCATGGGTTCACGCTTGTAATTTCAGCACTTTGGAAGGCTGAAGTGGGATCACCTGAGGCCAGGAGTCCACAATCATCCTGGGTGACATAAGGAGATCCCATCTATACAAAATAAAAATAATTAGCCAGACAGGGTGGCTCAGGCCTGTAGTTCCAACTACTCATGACGCCACTTGAGACCAGAAGTTGGAGGTTACAGTGAGCTATAATCACACCACTGCACTCCAGCCTGGTTGTCGGAGCAAGAACCTGTCACTAAACAAAAATAATAAATGAATAAAATATAAGAGTTCTTGGCTGTATGCTACAGTGGCTCATGCCTGTAAATCCCAGCACTTTGGGAGGCTGAGGTGGGTGGATCACCTGAGGTCAGGAGTTTGAGGCCAGCCTGGCCAATATGGTGAAACCCCATTTCTACTAAAAATACAAAAAAATTATCTAGGCGTGGTGGCGTGCACCTGTAGTCCCAGCTGACTGAGGCTGAGGCACGAGAATTGCTTGAGTCTGGGAGGCGGAAGTTGCAGTGAGCTGAGATGGTGCCACTGCACTCCAGCCTGGACAACAGAGCAAGACTCTGTCTCAAAAAAAAAAAAATAGAATGCAAAAGCAGAGCTGGGCCGGGCATGGTGTCTCACACCTGTAATTTCAGCACTTTGGAAGGCTGAAGTGGGATCACCTGAGGCCAGGAGTCCACAATCATCCTGGGTGACATAAGGAGATCCCATCTATACAAAATAAAAATAATTAGCCAGACAGGGTGGCTCAGGCCTGTGGTCCCAGCTATTCAGGAGGCTGAGGCAGGAGGATTGCTTGCAGCCAGCAGTTTAAGACTAGCCTGGACAACACAGACCCCATCTCTACAAAATACAAATTTAAAAAATTAGCTGGCCATGGTGGTGTGCATCTGTAGTTCCAACTACTCATGACGCTCACTTGAGACCAGAAGTTGGAGGTTACAGTGAGCTATAATCACACCACTGCACTCCAGCCTGGTTGACGGAGCAAGAACCTGTCACTAAACAAAAATAATAAATGAATAAAAATATAAGAGTTCTTGGCCAGGCGCAGTGGCTCATGCCTGTAATCCCAGGACTTTGGGAGGCTGATGTGGGTAGATCACCTGAGGTCAGGAGTTTGAGGCCAGCCTGGCCAATATGGTGAAACCCCATCTCTACTAAAAATACAAAAATTAGCCGTGTGTGATGGCATGTGCCTGTAATCCCAGCTACGTGGAAGGCTGAGGCAGAAGAATCGCTTGAACCTGGGAGGCAGAGGTTGCAGTGAGCAGAGATTGCACCACTGCACTCCAGCCTGGGCAACAGAGCAAGACTCGGGCTCCAAAAAAAAAAAGCTAAAGTGAGTCCTTCAGGCTAAAATGAAAGGATACAAGATAGTAACTCAAAGCTATATGAAGAAATAAAGATCACTGGTAAAGGCAACTATGTAGCTAAATATAAAAGCTAGTATTACTGTATTTTGGGTATGCTATTCCTCTTCTTTATGATTTAAAAAATGCATAAAGGGCGGGCACGGTGGCTCAAGCCTGTAATCCCAGCACTTTGGGAGGCTGAGGCAGGTGGGTCATGATGTCAGGAGATCGAGGCCATCCTGGTTAACATGGTGAAACCCCATCTCTACTAAAAATACAAAAATTAGCCGTGTGTGATGGCATGTGCCTGTAATCCCAGCTACGTGGAAGGCTGAGGCAGGAGATTCGCTTGAACCTGGGAGGCAGAGGTTGCAGTGAGCAGAGATTGCGCCACTGCACTCCAGCCTGGGCAACAGAGCGAGACTCCTTCTCAAAAAAAAAAAAAAGCATAAAATAATATGGATCTATGTTAATAGGCACTAATTGTTTAAAGACATAATTTGTAACAATATAGGTAGGGGACAGAGAAAGGAGCAGAGTTAATGTATGCTATTGAAGCTGAGTTGCTATCAGTCTGAACTAGACTTAGAACTCAGCGTGTTAAATGAAATCTTCATAGTACCCACTAAAAAAAAACTTTAAAAATATACAGAAAAGGATTTAAGAAAGGATCAAAATATTACAGGATAAATCATTAACCAAACACAAAAGAAGGTACTGAGGAACAAAA
>JAKGGE010002837.1:0-17940 GCA_023748175.1 Hoolock leuconedys | reverse complement strand
TCAAAAAAAAAAAAAAAAAAAAAAAAAAAAAAAAAAAAAAAAAAAAAAAAAAAAAAAAAAAAAAAAAAAAAAAAAAAAAAAAAAAAAAAAAAAAAAAAAAAAAAAAAAAAAAAAAAAAAAAAAAAAAAAAAAAAAAAAAAAAAAAAAAAAAAAAAAAAAAAAAAAAAAAAAAAAAAAAAAAAAAAAAAAATAAAAATAGAAAAAATTAGCAGGGCATGGTGGCAGGTGCCTGTAGTCCCAGCTACTGGGGAGGCTGAGGCAGGAGAGTGGCGTGAACCCGGGAGGCGGAGCTTGCAGTGAGCCGAGATCGGGCCACTGCACTCCAGCCTGGGTGACGGAGCGAGACTCCTTCTCAAAAAAGCGATTATTATGTACTTTATTTCAAAGATGAAATGTATGACTATACAGCAAAATAAAATTAGGATAAAAACCTGAAAATCAGGAAACAGGAGAAACAGTCTAAACATTTAGTTTTGTGGTCTTGCCTAATTATTTTTCTTATGGTCAATAAGGAATAATTTAAAATGGCCTTATTCTTGAGTACCTGGAGACTTCTAAGAAGTTTTTAAGAAGAATTTTATGTTGAAGAATCATACCAAGAAATACTTCCAAGATATATCTGTGTTGCCATCCTAGTTACTATAAACCAGAGAAAAATGTTCTAATTACTCTTTTTAATGAATATATACAAAAATGCTTCATTATAAATCTAGAATACAGGAATATGTTTAGTAATTGATTTTTGCAAAAAGTCTGTTATTATTATTTTTCCCTAAAGCAGGGAGAGAACTGTAGCTTCATGATCTGAGATATCAGGTAAAGAAGTCCTCCCCTATTCTTTCTTAAGGAGTAAGCTCTTTATATTCCTCTCTCCAGTCTCTCAGAGATAGCATCAAATAACTCCCCTATGCTCTGTGCTCTGTTGGCTCCATCCTCGGGGGCCTGTGCTATTTCACATCTTACCCTTAAATCACTTTTAAGAAATAGACATAGCTTCCACCAAAGAGGAGCCCTCCCGACAGACCTTTAATAACACCAAAGGGGTTCCATGTGTGCGCCCTTAAGCGAACATAAACAAATGAAATGAATCTATAGATTGATAATGAAGCCAGCTTTTATAAGTGACACATGAATATCAGTCATATTAGACACACTCCTGCCAAGTACTGTAACAAATCTCTTCATTTTCACCACATACATGAAAAGTGCTAGCACATTATACATATTCAGTTGTGGTTAGTTAACTTTATCATTAAGATCATTATAACCTGTAGGAACTCACACTGCTACCCCAATCCTGTCTTTGAGGAGCAAACCCATACGGGAGTAAAAATGACTGGCTCCCCTCCCTGCCTTGACCCTGTCATTTGAGTCTACGTAATTATAAAACGAACAGGGTTTTAAGTTTTCAACCTATTCCCTGTCATGGTGGGTAGAACATCAATCACTACACCCCTATTTATAGAACAATCAGAACAGAGGAAAAGACATGATCTTGAATTCCAGCCATACATTAATTGTGTGCCTTTAGGAAAATCACTTAAGCCTGTTAACATTCATTTTATTCCACTGAATAATAATACATGAAAGCACTTTATATACTTGAACAAACTATGCTCATTTACAGGGTTCTGCGCATGACACTGCATCCGTAAAATTGAGAAACCAACAAAGTGAGGGCAGAATGGAAAAAAAGAAACTTTCAGAATGTTCTTCCTTTCCACAATGCCATGCAGTTTGTGCAGTCAGCTGATTGGCTGAAAATAGTCAGTTTTGATGACTGATGCTTCCTGCTTATGTTTAGTTGGTTTAGGAAGCTCATTAGGGATGCTATCTTGGAGATGAGTCTGGTGGGTAGAATATCTGATGACTCTAAGGCAAATGTACTTCTTTCAGCTGGTAAATTAATTTCTCAATAGACTTAATTTGCTTTTTACTAACTGTCTGGCAATATCCCATATTTGCAATAGCCTTTCAAACACTTGCAATAAAATCTGGCTCACACATACAACCTGTTAGCGCTAAAAGAGAAAAATTCATCACATTCAAAATTCTCCAAACATGAGAGCAATTGAATGTGCTTTAAGACAGTATACATAATGATACATGTCTATTTTCCCCTTCCTCTCACAATCATTTACACAGATATATGAGAGGTAAATATGTGTTTAGAAAGTATTAATCATCATAGATGTACCTCCAGTCATCGATTCAAATGTAATCATGGTAAAATATGCACTTGTACAATTTTATACTATCAATGAGTATGGGTAGGTGAAAATTAGTGTTGCCAGAAAAAATCCAAACCAGAAAACTGAAAGTATAGAAAAATTATACGTTATGTCATTGATAAACCATTTGAAAATAACATATCATGTATAGAATAAAAAATTCCATGAATACATACATGCAAATTATACATATATGTGAATTTAATTTTGTTAAAAGGTAACTGGCATTTCATGGAGTCTAAGTGAAACCCATAAAGAAATGTGTATGAAATAGGAAAGCAACAAAGCTCATAACATTTTAAAACTAGAAATCAGATTCAAAACCCATCATGATCTATTTTAAATTTATCTCTATAACATTTCAGTTGAGACATAAAACACTTTATATAACGTGCCTCACTATTTTATTTACAGCATGAATTCCCTTTCCCCAATGCCCAAACCATGTTCCCATCTACACTCCACCCCACCCAACTCTCACCTCTTCCATTAGCATTATTACAAACATATTTTACAAATCTTATACCAAGCTTTTCCACTATGTCTCTTTTAAATGTAGAAATATCTTATATATAAACCCAAATACCACAAATCTTCACATTTATATTTTCTAAAGCAGTTAAACTTTTATAGACAATTCTACTTAAAAAGCTAAATGCGCTTGACAATATGTCATGTTAAGTTGACCCGACACAGAAGTCATTTCTGTCGGATTTCTTGTCAGTGTTTGTTTTAAGTTGGAGCTTTCTGATCTCGGCTCCTGTTGTGCCAGTAATTTGAAAGGTCACCTCTCTGTTGGCCTTTGGTTTATGCAACGCAGTCTGGCAATTAAAAGTCTCGGCCGCGCGCGGTGGCTCACGCCTGTAATCCCAGCACTCTTGAGAGGCCAAGGTGGGCGGATCACGAGGTCAGGAGATGGAGAACATCCTGGCTAACACAGTGAAACCCAGTCTCTACTAACAATACAAAAATTAGCCGGGTGTGGCAGGCGCCTGTAGTCCCAGCTACTCGAGAGGCTGAGGCAGGAGAATGGCATGAACTCGGGAGGCGGAGCTTGCAGTGCACCGAGATCGCACCATTGCACTCCGGCCTGGGATATAGAGTGAGACTCCGTCTCAAAAAAAAAAAGAAAAAAAAAAGTCTTGTGAATTTGTACATAGAATATTGAAGTTAGAAGAGGCTTATCACTCTCTGGGCTCTAATACTGCCCAGAGGTTATTTGTTTCTTGTTCCCATAAGAAAATCCTATGTCTCTCCATTACCATTCCTGATCCTTACCTCCAATTCAAAATGTGGCCAGTTCCATCTTCTAAGCCTTTATACCAAATTGATTGGGTAGGTTTATTATGAACCTGTGTCCTTGTCCAAACTCTACATTAGACCTCCCAGGAGAGTTCAAACTAAAAACTAATGAGCAAGTGCAATATTACAATTGAAACTGGAGCAAACATAATTTCAAGTAGGACTCACAAAAACTGTGGGACCAAAAGAGGAAGAGTGCACGCCAAATGTTCCCAATTCTGAAATGGTTCTTGTGAAATATCTATGTGAAAACACTTCAAGGACCTGAAAAAAAAAAAATGGCGAAAAAGCGAACAACCTTCCTTGCAAAACAACTCCAGAGTTAATGCCAGAGCTTTCTATCAAAACATCCATGCTAAGTTCACCGGAAAGATTCAGAAGATCAATGACAGGAGTAAGGGAAAAAACAAGGACATTTTGTGAGTAGGAACGTATAATGACCCTGCAGCAGGAGAAGCAGAGAGGGGGAAAAAAGAAATGGAGGGTATAAGTAAATTAATTGCCTGTAACATGTTTAATGAAATAAGTAGATGTGTGATGTAAATGTCTTAATAGTCAAACATTATGCAACATATGATGCATAAGAATTGTACTATCTCAAATTTTTTTAATATGAGATTTTCTTGATGCCACTTTCATTTATCTACACACACACAAATGGCACAAATCACATATACATATACTGACACGAAAATACATATGTGGGAGGGAGAGAAAGAGGGAGGAAAACTTTAATCATGATACATTGCCAATATAAGAACTCTTTTAGAAAGATCTTTCATTCAACTTACCAAAATTTTAATTGCCAATGGAACAGAAACCAGCACAAATAAGAACTTGTAACTTACCCAGGTACAATTGAATTTCTATGACTGAAATTCAGGGGCATACTAAGCAAGAATAGTTCAATAGTAACTAATCTCATTATTTTTCATTTTTATTAAGTCATATTTATTATTCGTAGTGTGATTTCTCATCAAGGAGTTATTTAACATGCCAAAAGCCTGCATCTCTTTAACTAGGTCTTTATGCACAGGGAATGTTTAAGTATCCACAAAAGTAATACATACTAACCAATTTTTTAAATTTTAACATATATATTTGAAGATATGTTTTCCCCAAATGTACAGTTCTTTGTGGCCTGGATTGCCTCAGGAAACTGCCTCTGCCTGTTGTGGGTATCACGGCATGTAAGGGCACTGGTAATTTACTGCTGAGAAAATGCCTAGCCGTTTGCCTAATTATGCCATGTCATCTTCCTGACACTACAGAGCACAGTAACCTAATTTCCAAAATCAAAGACAGAACAAATCTGAACAGCTACTGTTCCTGAGGCAAACAAGTGAATAAATTCCAAAACATGCCATGGACTCATTGAAGATGTATTTTAGACAATTCTATATCGCCTGTTGAATCAGCTTTCTATTAACCACACACTATAAAAGTGAAATCAACCTGTACTACCAAGAGTGCATTAATTTTGCATGCATTTCCTAGTAAACAATGTAGACAGTATTAATTTTATGTTGCCAAGGTAATAGTTTTGTCCCTCAACTCATCTGCTAAATTTTGCCTCACCTGGCTCAGTCATAAGGAACAGAATTGACAATATTAACTAGTCTCAGTTATCTCCACTGACAGAAAAAAAAAAAAGAACTCTTTTAGAAAGATCTTTCATTCAACTTACCAAAATTTTAATTGCCAATGGAACAGAAACCAGCACAAATAAGAACTTGTAACTTACCCAGGTACAATTGAATTTCTATGACTGAAATTCAGGGGCATACTAAGCAAGAATAGTTCAATAGTAACTAATCTCATTATTTTTCATTTTTATTAAGTCATATTTATTATTCGTAGTGTGATTTCTCATCAAGGAGTTATTTAACATGCCAAAAGCCTGCATCTCTTTAACTAGGTCTTTATGCACAGGGAATGTTTAAGTATCCACAAAAGTAATACATACTAACCAATTTTTTAGATTTTAACATATATATTTGAAGATATGTTTTCCCCAAATGTACAGTTCTTTGTGGCCTGGATTGCCTCAGGAAACTGCCTCTGCCTGTTGTGGGTATCACGGCATGTAAGGGCACTGGTAATTTACTGCTGAGAAAATGCCTAGCCGTTTGCCTAATTATGCCATGTCATCTTCCTGACACTACAGAGCACAGTAACCTAATTTCCAAAATCAAAGACAGAACAAATCTGAACAGCTACTGTTCCTGAGGCAAACAAGTGAATAAATTCCAAAACATGCCATGGACTCATTGAAGATGTATTTTAGACAATTCTATATCGCCTGTTGAATCAGCTTTCTATTAACCACACACTATAAAAGTGAAATCAACCTGTACTACCAAGAGTGCATTAATTTTGCATGCATTTCCTAGTAAACAATGTAGACAGTATTAATTTTATGTTGCCAAGGTAATAGTTTTGTCCCTCAACTCATCTGCTAAATTCTGAACTGTCAGTCAGTGCAGCTGTGCTTATTATTGCACGTGTTTTGATTCATAAAATTTTTGTCACTTCACATATCTAGACATTTTGTATCATGCTGGACATTGTGTATAAAATAATAATAAATTATTCTGATAATGGTAGTTTTAGAATGTATTCCCACTTTTCTCTATTAAGCAGATAGTGTTGGGAGAAAGTCATTACCAATACAATCAGATACTGGAGCAGTCAGATTCAGTTTTAGTTTCAGTAAGACTGGCATCTTTGGCTTATCTCTGTTTCTGAAGTATGTTCACAGATTCTTTTTCCACTTCTCCAACAATATAAGGACCTTAGAACAGTTCAACACTATTTAGCTACTCCCACTCTTTGTCATATATTTTATTCAACATTAGGTTTTTAACATTTATGAGATTCTTGTATATACCTATAGTTCATACTTTATAATTTTAATAGGGGTATTCCATTTTATGAATATATAACTTTTTGTGTTATTGGATGATTCATCTGTTTCTAATTTTGGGTTAGTATAAATAATGCTAATTGAATATCTTATACATATCTTTTGTTAGACTGAAGTACTCATTGATCTTGAGTATATATACCCAGGAGTGGAATTGCTGGGTCAAAGGGTACACAAACATTTAACTTTAGTAGGTATCACCAAAAGAATTTTCAAGATGGTTGTTCAGATTTACATTCACACAATAGTCTATAAGAGTGGTAGTTATTCCACATCTTCTGAAACAATCTTCTGTATTAAAATTCTGGATTTAATCTTTAAAATCCTGGATTTAATATTTTTATATTTGTACCATCTTTTTTTGTTCTGCTTTATTAAATCTCATCAGTTGAGATTATTTCTATAGATCAATTTATATTATTTCTATGAATCTCTTTTCAGGTTGTTTTACTACATTCATTCTAAAGTAAACCTATTCAGTGACATAACTTCAATTATTATGTTTCTGTTTTAGAATATCTGTGATTTTTTATAGATATTTAAATCTTGCTACAATCTCCACCATTTCATCCAGTTTGCCTACTTATTATATTAGCAATGGTCATTCTAAATTTGTCTGCTAAATTCTGAACTGTCAGTCAGTGCAGCTGTGCTTATTATTGCACGTGTTTTGATTCATAAAATTTTTGTCACTTCACATATCTAGACATTTTGTATCATGCTGGACATTGTGTATAAAATAATAATAAATTATTCTGATAATGGTAGTTTTAGAATGTATTCCCACTTTTCTCTATTAAGCAGATAGTGTTGGGAGAAAGTCATTACCAATACAATCAGATACTGGAGCAGTCAGATTCAGTTTTAGTTTCAGTAAGACTGGCATCTTTGGCTTATCTCTGTTTCTAGTATGTTCCTTTTCCACTTCTCCAACAATATAAGGACCTTAGAACAGTTCAACACTATTTAGCTACTCCCACTCTTTGTCATATATTTTATTCAACATTAGGTTTTTAACATTTATGAGATTCTTGTATATACCTATAGTTCATACTTTATAATTTTAATAGGGGTATTCCATTTTATGAATATATAACTTTTTGTGTTATTGGATGATTCACTGTTTCTAATTTTGGGTTATATAAATAATGCTAATTGAATATCTTATACATATCTTTTGTTAGACTGAAGTACTCATTGATCTTGAGTATATATACCCAGGAGTGGAATTGCTGGGTCAAAGGGTACACAAACATTTAACTTTAGTAGGTATCACCAAAAGAATTTTCAAGATGGTTGTTCAGATTTACATTCACACAATAGTCTATAAGAGTGGTAGTTATTCCACATCTTCTGAAACAATCTTCTGTATTAAAATTCTGGATTTAATCTTTAAAATCCTGGATTTAATATTTTATATTTGTACTATCTTTTTTTGTTCTGCTTTATTAAATCTCATCAGTTGAGATTATTTCTATAGATCAATTTATATTATTTCTATGAATCTCTTTTCAGGTTGTTTTACTACATTCATTCTAAAGTAAACCTATTCAGTGACATAACTTCAATTATTATGTTTCTGTTTTAGAATATCTGTGATTTTTTATAGATATTTAAATCTTTGCTACAATCTCCACCATTTCATCCAGTTTGCCTACTTTTATTATATTAGCAATGGTCATTCTAAATTTGTCTGCTAAATTCTGAACTGTCAGTCAGTGCAGCTGTGCTTATTATTGCACGTGTTTTGATTCATAAAATTTTTGTCACTTCACATATCTAGACATTTTGTATCATGCTGGACATTGTGTATAAAATAATAATAAATTATTCTGATAATGGTAGTTTTAGAATGTATTCCCACTTTTCTCTATTAAGCAGATAGTGTTGGGAGAAAGTCATTACCAATACAATCAGATACTGGAGCAGTCAGGATTCAGTTTTAGTTTCAGTAAGACTGGCATCTTTGGCTTATCTCTGTTTCTGAAGTATGTTCCTTTTCCACTTCTCCAACAATATAAGGACCTTAGAACAGTTCAACACTATTTAGCTACTCCCACTCTTTGTCATATATTTTATTCAACATTTAAACTTTGTAAAAGACAAGTTAATTATATTTATCCTTACTTCTCAGGTTTATTTTCATGGTGAATATTCCTTATAAATTACTTTTCTTTAATATCTTTCAGATTTTTGTATCAATGATTACCGGCTTCCCACAAAAAAATTAAAGTGTTTTTACTTTTGTATTATTTCCTGAAAATACTTGTGTAAGACTAGTCCAATTGTTAAGTTTTGGTAAGGATTCACCAGGTAATCCACATGTGGTTGGAATTTTGTGTGTGTGTGTAAAATGTATTAATCATAAATATAGTTTCTATAATACATACAGAACTTACTCAGATCTTTATAACTTCTTTCACCAATATTTTAAGGCTTTTATTTCAGTTAATTTCATTGCTTCCTCTAATTGCATGCTTCTCTCTGGGATAATTTTTTCTTAGTCTGAAGAACTTTCCTTAGTATTTTTGTAGTTCAGTTCTAGGCAAACATTCTCTCCACCATTACTTGTCTGAATATATTTTACTGTGCTTCACTTTTATGTGTTTTTTCACTGGTTATTAAATTTTAGACTGGCAAATTTGCCCCTCAGCAGGTTAAAATGCCATTTCATTGTCTCCAGCTTCTATTGTTTTTGTTGGAATACTTATTTGTGCTCCTTTACTTACTTTTGAGACTTTTGTTTTGGTTCAGCAGCTTATAATCTGGATAGGTAAAGTTTTATTTGTATTATGTTCCTTAGGTTTTGTTAAGTTTCTTGCAAGTAGGTTGATATTCTTTACCAATTTTACAAAATTTTTGACCAACAGCTCTTCCGATATTGCTTCTCTTCCATTCTCTCACTTGTCTTTTTGTCCAATTCAGTTATAGTAGATGTTTTGACTGTGCCTCATGTCTTTTTTGTTCTGCTTTATTAAATCTCATCAGTTGAGATTATTTCTATAGATCAATTTATATTATTTCTATGAATCTCTTTTCAGGTTGTTTTACTACATTCATTCTAAAGTAAACCTATTCAGTGACATAACTTCAATTATTATGTTTCTGCTTTAGAATATCTGTGATTTTTTATAGATATTTAAATCTTTGCTACAATCTCCACCATTTCATCCAGTTTGCCTACTTTTATTACATTAGCAATCGTCATTCTAAATTTGTCTGCTAAATTCTGAACTGTCAAACAGTGCAGCTGTGCTTATTATTGCGTGTTTGATTCATAAAATTTTTGACACTTCACATATCTAGACTTTTTTGTATCATGCTGGACATTGTGTATAAAAGAATAATAAAGTATTGTGACAATGGTAGTTTTAGAATGTATTCCCACTTTTCTCTATTAAGCAGATAGTGTTGGGAAAAAGTCATTACCAATACAATCAGATATTGGAGCAGTCAGGATTCAGTTTTAGTTTCAGTAAGACTGGCACCTTTGGCTTATCTCTGTTTCTGAAGTATGTTCCTTTTGCACTTCTCCAACAATATAAGGACCTTAGAACAGTTCAACACTATTTAGCTACTCCCACTCTTTGTCATATATTTTATTCAACATTTAAACTTTGTAAAGACAAGTTAATTATATTTATCCTTACTTCTCAGGTTTATTTTCATGGTGAATATTCCTTATAAATTACTTTTCTTTAATATCTTTCAGATTTTTTTTGTATCATGCTGGACATTGTGTATAAAATAATAATAAATTATTCTGATAATGGTAGTTTTAGAATGTATTCCCACTTTTCTCTATTAAGCAGATAGTGTTGGGAAAAGTCATTACCAATACAATCAGATATTGGAGCAGTCAGGATTCAGTTTTAGTTTCAGTAAGACTGGCATCTTTGGCTTATCTCTGTTTCTGAAGTATGTTCCTTTTCCACTTCTCCAACAATATAAGGACCTTAGAACAGTTCAACACTATTTAGCTACTCCCACTCTTTGTCATATATTTTATTCAACATTAGGGTTTTCAACATTTATGAGATTCTTGTATATACCTATAGTTCATACTTTATAATTTTGATAGGGGTATTCCATTTTATGAATATATAACTTTTGTGTTATTGGATGATTCATCTGTTTCTAATTTTGGGTTAGTATAAATAATGCTAATTGAATATCTTATACATATCTTTGTTAGACTGAAGTACTCATTGATCTTGAGTATATATACCCAGGAGTGGAATTGCTGGGTCAAAGGGTACACAAACATTTAACTTTAGTAGGTATCACCAAAAGAATTTTCAAGATGGTTGTTCAGATTTACATTCACACAATAGTCTATAAGAGTGGTAGTTATTCCACATCTTCTGAAACAATCTTCTGTATTAAAATTCTGGATTTAATCTTTAAAATCCTGGATTTAATATTTTTATATTTGTACCATCTTTTTTTGTTCTGCTTTATTAAATCTCATCAGTTGAGATTATTTCTATAGATCAATTTATATTATTTCTATGAATCTCTTTTCAGGTTGTTTTACTACATTCATTCTAAAGTAAACCTATTCAGTGACATAACTTCAATTATTATGTTTCTGTTTTAGAATATCTGTGATTTTTTATAGATATTTAAATCTTTGCTACAATCTCCACCATTTCATCCAGTTTGCCTACTTTTATTATATTAGCAATGGTCATTCTAAATTTGTCTGCTAAATTCTGAACTGTCAGTCAGTGCAGCTGTGCTTATTGTGCACGTGTTTTGATTCATAAAATTTTTGTCACTTCACATATCTAGACATTTTTTGTATCATGCTGGACATTGTGTATAAAATAATAATAAATTATTCTGATAATGGTAGTTTTAGAATGTATTCCCACTTTTCTCTATTAAGCAGATAGTGTTGGGAGAAAGTCATTACCAATACAATCAGATACTGGAGCAGTCAGATTCAGTTTTAGTTTCAGTAAGACTGGCATCTTTGGTTTATCTCTGTTTCTAGTATGTTCCTTTTCCACTTCTCCAACAATATAAGGACCTTAGAACAGTTCAACACTATTTAGCTACTCCCACTCTTTGTCATATATTTTATTCAACATTTAAACTTTGTAAAGACAAGTTAATTATATTTATCCTTACTTCTCAGGTTTATTTTCATGGTGAATATTCCTTATAAATTACTTTTCTTTAATATCTTTCAGATTTTTTTTGTATCATGCTGGACATTGTGTATAAAATAATAATAAATTATTCTGATAATGGTAGTTTTAGAATGTATTCCCACTTTTCTCTATTAAGCAGATAGTGTTGGGAGAAAGTCATTACCAATACAATCAGATACTGGAGCAGTCAGATTCAGTTTTAGTTTCAGTAAGACTGGCATCTTTGGTTTATCTCTGTTTCTAGTATGTTCCTTTTCCACTTCTCCAACAATATAAGGACCTTAGAACAGTTCAACACTATTTAGCTACTCCCACTCTTTGTCATATATTTTATTCAACATTAGGTTTTCAACATTTATGAGATTCTTGTATATACCTATAGTTCATACTTTATAATTTTGATAGGGGTATTCCATTTTATGAATATATAACTTTTTGTGTTATTGGATGATTCATCTGTTTCTAATTTTGGGTTAGTATAAATAATGCTAATTGAATATCTTATACATATCTTTTGTTAGACTGAAGTACTCATTGATCTTGAGTATATATACCCAGGAGTGGAATTGCTGGGTCAAAGGGTACACAAACATTTAACTTTAGTAGGTATCACCAAAAGAATTTTCAAGATGGTTGTTCAGATTTACATTCACACAATAGTCTATAAGAGTGGTAGTTATTCCACATCTTCTGAAACAATCTTCTGTATTAAAATTCTGGATTTAATCTTTAAAATCCTGGATTTAATATTTTTATATTTTTAGTAGAGACGGAGTTTCACCATGTTAGCCAGGATGGTCTCGATCTCCTGACATTGTGATCTGCCCGCCTCGGCCTCCCAAAGTGCTGGGAGTACAGGCGCGAACCACCGCACCCGGCCGGATTTTAGACAATTCTATATCGTCTGTTGAATCAGCTTTCTATTAACCACACACTATAAAAGTGAAATCAACCTGTACTACCAAGAGTGCATTAATTTTGCATGCATTTCCTAGTAAACAATGTAGACAGTATTAATTTTTATGTTGCCAAGGTAATAGTTTTGTCCCTCAACTCATCTGCTAAATTTTGCCTCACCTGGCTCAGTCATAAGGAACAGAATTGACAATATTAACTAGTCTCAGTTATCTCCACTGACAGAAAAAAAACGTGTATTTTCTACACAGACTGTGGGAATCAGCATTTTCTGTTATTAACTTAGATTTTTTTCTTGCCATTTCTCTTTATGATCCCAGTGTATTGATGTATTTCTAACACTACAACAAGATTTGTGTCACTCAACTGCATGTGTTGTAATCATTGTCTTTTAACCATTTATCTCCATGAAACTGATGTCATTGAAACATAGAAAACAGAAACAAAAAGCACAGAAGGGAGAGAGGGAGGGAGGAAGACTTTAGTCATGATACAATGCCAATGTAAGGGCTCCTTTTAAGAAAGATTTTTAAAAATTTCTTCATCAAAATTTCCATTGCCTCCTTGAATGAACTGTGAAGGATTGCAAATTCCTTTAAAACTTGGTTTTGGCAATGAATCTGGATTTCCTTCATTAGCCAGCTATGCAGAATTCATTTTCCAATGCTCTAGTAAAAATAAAAGGCTGGGCATGGTGGCTCACGCTTGTAATCCCAGCACTTTGGGAGGCCGAGGCAGGAGAATGGCATAGACCCGGGAGGTGGAGCTTGTGGTGAGCTGACATCGCGCCACTGCACTCCAGCCTGGGCGACAGAGGAAGACTCTGTCCCTCCTAAAAAAGAAAAAAAAAGAACTCTCTTTTTAGAAAGATCTTTCATTCAACTTACCAAAATTTTAATTGCCAATGGAACAGAAACCAGCACAAATAAGAACTTGTAACTTACCCAGGTACAATTGAATTTCTATGACTGAAATTCAGGGGCATACTAAGCAAGAATAGTTCAATAGTAACTAATCTCATTATTTTTCATTTTTATTAAAATTCTTATAATTCCTTTTGGTACTTTGGTTATCTTACAGAATATAATATTTATTCTCGATTATTGTGGACTACCTTAAGTACCTTAATTATCCTAGAGGATATAATATTTATTCTCGATTATTGTGGACTACCTTAAGTACCTTAATTATCCTAGAGGATATAATATTTATTCTCGATTATTGTGGACTATTTCTAGTATGTTCCTTTTCCACTTCTCCAACAATATAAGGACCTTAGAACAGTTCAACACTATTTAGCTACTCCCACTCTTTGTCATATATTTTATTCAACATTTAAACTTTGTAAAAGACAAGTTAATTATATTTATCCTTACTTCTCAGGTTTATTTTCATGGTGAATATTCCTTATAAATTACTTTTCTTTAATATCTTTCCCAAAGCATCTCAGTATTTATAAAATTATACATCTCATGCAGTTTTTAAAGAACTAAAGAGATCCTTCAAATGTACATACAGAATAAAAAGTCATGTTATTTTTGTTTGCATGCTCATCTTGGGACGCAATGTACTACTCAAGATTCCTTTTTTTTTTTTTTTTTTTTTTTTTTTTTTTTTTTTTTTTTTTTTTTTTTTTTTTTTTTTTTTTTTATGAGATGGGGTCTCACTCTGTCACCTAGGCTGGAGTGCAGTGGTGCCATCTCAGCTCACTGCAGCCTCCGCCTCTTGGGTTCAAGTGATTCTCCTGCCTCAGCCTCCTGAGTAGCTGAGATTACAGGCGTGCACCACCACGCCTGGCTAATTTTTGTATTTTTAGTAGAGACGGGGTTTCACCATGTTGGTCAGGCTGGTCTGGAACTCCTGACCTTGTGATCCACCCACCTTGGACTCCCAAAGTGCTGTGATTACAGGCAGGAGCCACTTTGCCCGGCCTTTTTTCCATTTTTAGAATAATTATTTACTTTTCATTTTATTAAAATTCTTATAATTCCTTTTTAGTACTTTAGTTATCTTACAGAATATAATATTTATTCTAGACTATTGTGGACTACCTTAAGTACCTTAATTATCCTAGAGGATATAATATTTATTCTCGATTATTGTGGACTATTTCTGAAGTATGTTCGTACTTTTTCCACTTCTCCAACAATATAAGGACCTTAGAACAGTTCAACACTATTTAGCTACTCCCACTCTTTGTCATATATTTTATTCAACATTTAAACTTTGTAAAAGACAAGTTAATTATATTTATCCTTACTTCTCAGGTTTATTTTCATGGTGAATATTCCTTATAAATTACTTTTCTTTAATATCTTTCAGATTTTTGTATCAATGACTACTGGCTTCCCACAAAAAAAAAAATTAAAGTGTTTTTACTTTTGTATTATTTCCTGAAAATACTTGTGTAAGACTAGTCCAATTGTTCCTTAAGTTTTGGTAAGGATTCACCAGGTAATCCTCATGTGGTTGGAATTTTGTGTGTGTGTGTAAAATGTGTTAATCATAAATATAGTTTCTATAATACATACAGAACTTACTCAGATCTTTATAACTTCTTTCACCAATATTTTAAGGCTTTTATTTCAGTTAATTTCATTGCTTCCTCTAATTGCATGCTTCTCTCTGGGATAATTTTTTCTTAGTCTGAAGAACTTTCCTTAGTATTTTTGTAGTTCAGTTCTCCTAGGCAAACATTCTCTCCACCATTACTTGTCTGAATATATTTTACTGTGCTTCACTTTTATGTGTTTTTTCACTGGTTATTAAATTTTAGACTGGCAAATTTGCCCCTCAGCAGGTTAAAATGCCATTTCATTGTCTCCAGCTTCTATTTTTTTTGTTGGAATACTTATTTGTGCTCCTTTACTTACTTTTGAGACTTTTGATTTGGTTCAGCAGCTTATAATCTGGATAGGTAAAGTTTTATTTTTATTATGTTCCTTAGGTTTTGTTAAGTTTCTTGCAAGTAGGTTGATATTCTTTACCAATTTTACAAAATTTTTGACCAACAGCTCTTCCGATATTGCTTCTCTTCCATTCTCTCACTTGTCTTTTTGTCCAATTCAGTTATAGTAGATGTTTTGACTGTGCCTCATGTCTTTTTTGTTCTGCTTTATTAAATCTCATCAGTTGAGATTATTTCTATAGATCAATTTATATTATTTCTATGAATCTCTTTTCAGGTTGTTTTACTACATTCATTCTAAAGTAAACCTATTCAGTGACATAATTCAATTATTATGTTTCTGCTTTAGAATATCTGTGATTTTTTATAGATATTTAAATCTTTGCTACAATCTCCACCATTTCATCCAGTTTGCCTACTTTTATTATATTAGCAATGGTCATTCTAAATTTGTCTGCTAAATTCTGAACTGTCAGTCAGTGCAGCTGTGCTTATTGTGCACGTGTTTTGATTCATAAAATTTTTGTCACTTCACATATCTAGACATTTTTTGTATCATGCTGGACATTGTGTATAAAATAATAATAAATTATTCTGATAATGGTAGTTTTAGAATGTATTCCCACTTTTCTCTATTAAGCAGATAGTGTTGGGAGAAAGTCATTACCAATACAATCAGATACTGGAGCAGTCAGGATTCAGTTTTAGTTTCAGTAAGACTGGCATCTTTGGCTTATCTCTGTTTCTGAAGTATGTTCCTTTTGGGCTTTTGATTGAGAGCTGGTTGGAACTACTTCTCATTAGTCTCAAAAAAATGCTGTTGGAGATTAAATTTTAATTTCAGGGGTATTGGGCTTAGCCCTTTAGCATTTCACTCTATTCAGCTTCAAAATCTTAGAAATGTGTTGAACAAGGGAGTTGGCCATGCTTTTGAGGCAGGCTCTCTTCTTTGGAATGAGTTTGTCTCCAAGTTGCTGTGAAACTCTTGAAGATTTTATTCTATCTTTTGAAATCTTCTGGAATAACCCCTCGTTCTTGCATATAAGACAAGAATTCAGTCAATATGCCTCAGGGAAAATATCTTTTGTGTGCCACTGCTTATTTTACCCCTAATCTATATCTGGGCCAGGCCCAATCCTCAGTTTTCACCCATAATTATAAAAGACACTCAGAGAAACAGTCAGTTCACATTGGAAGGTTCATTAATCTATACATTTTTGTGGACCTATTTTGACCTACACAACTTTCTTGGCATTCACTTTAAGTGCTTTATGCCTAATCAAATGGCCTTTCTTTAATATCTTTCCCAAAGCATCTCAGTATTTATAAAATTATACATCTCATGCAGTTTTTAAAGAACTAAAGAGATCCTTCAAATGTACATACAGAATAAAAAGTCATGTTATTTTTGTTTGCATGCTCATCTTGGGAAGCAATGTACTACTCAAGATTCCTTTTTTTTTTTTTTATGAGATGGGGTCTCACTCTGTCACCAGGCTGGAGTGCAGTGGTGTGATCTCGGCTCACTGCAACCTCTGCCTCCCAGGTTCAAGAGATTCTCCTGCCTCAGCCTCTTGAGTATCTGGGATTATAGGCACATGCCACCACACCCAGCTATTTTTGTATTTTTAGTAGAGATGGGGTTTCACCATGTTGACCAGGATGGTCTCGATCTCCAGACCTCGTGATCTGCCTGCCTCGGCCTCCCCAAGTGATTGGATTACAGGGATGAGCCCCCGCGCTAGGATTTTTTTTTTTTTTTTTTTTTTTTTTGAGATGGGGTCTCACTCTGTCACCAGGCTGGAGTGCAGTGGTGTGATCTCGGCTCACTGCAACCTCTGCCTCCCAGGGTTCAAGAGATTCTCCTGCCTCAGCCTCTGAGTATCTGGGATTATAGGCACATGCCACCACACCCAGCTTTTTTATATTTTTAGTAGAGACGGGGTTTCACCGTGGTCTCGATCTCCTGACCTTGTGATCCGCCCACCTCGGCCTCCCAAAGTGCTGAGATTACAAGCATGAGCCACCGCGCCCGGCCAGGATTACTTCTTAAATTAAAAGCATGCCTGGAATTGGTCCAACAAGGATTTAAGATGGCTGTTCTAAACAGGTTTTGCTAATGATATTCTGAGTTGTCTGACAGAGTAATGAAAGTAAAAAGTTCTTGTTAGTATAATAATCATCCTGAGATATTAGTAATATATATTATTGAGAAGCTGCCCTACAGGTATTTAGAAACCCTGGACAAGGGAGAGGCAGTAGATTTCAACCAACATATTCTGAGGAAGCAGCTTAAAATGTGACAGCATATCTTGTGTTTAGGTCAGTTGGTCTAAGGTAACTCAAATGTGTAAATCATAAAGCTTTAGAGATGTTCTTGGAGACAGATGTGTAATAACATAGGTGTCAGGAAAACTACTGTGAACCACTCTCTATAAAAGGTGCTGGGAGAGTAATTTACTTTGGCCTGTAGGGCTCAGGTTAACAGAGGAAGGAACA